>VWPU01003038.1:0-46082 GCA_013398955.1 Callaeas wilsoni
GACTGAGCACAGAATGGGTTTGGTTGTGGTTGAAATCTGTTCTTCCTGCAGTGCAGAACCCAGCTTGGCTCCGTGGGCTGCTCACACACCCAATTTACTGCATCACTGTTAAGTCATAGCTCTGATTCTGCAGGAAGTTGGATATTTGCTCTGCTTAAATACTGTAGAATTTATGCAACAAGCAGACCTTAAGCCTATATATATATATTTTTTTTTAATTCTATTTTTACCTGCTGTAGAAGCTGGGTATTGGAATTTTTTTTTTTTTTTTTGGCCCATTCTCTGTTTGGGAGCTGCAGTTTTGACAAATGCTGTGTGGTGGCACAACCCAAAGCAGTGGGGTTTGGGGATTTTGTTCTTTATATCTTGATTTCTGTGGCAGAGCACGTGATCTTAGCTGCACAACTAAATGTTAAATCCTTTATGGCCACAGGCTGCTACAGATTAATTTATTTTTCCTAACGGAGTCGTTAAGGTGGCAGAACTTTGAGTTATTGATTATTTGGTCTTTGTAGGTTGAGCAGGAGCAGGGAACACTTCACATCAGTCAATACGAGGACACTTGACTGTGCAATATATATTTTAATTATTGTTTTAGAATAACTGGGCTGCTGAAGAGCTGAGTGGGCTCCTGCTTCCATTGAAGCCGCAGCTTTTAAGAGATTTCTGTCCTGATCTGGCTTTGTTGCTTTCCCTTGAGTTCAGGAGCTCTTTAAACACGAGCTCAGTAGTGCACCTGTTACAAGAAACTCCGGAGGGATGAGTTCCCAGCCTCTTTTGTAGGGATGCTTGGAATTAGGCAGGATGATTTTGCTTTCTCTTCAAGCTGAGGAAAGTACCTGCTGCAGAAACCGGGGCTGGCCGGTTTCTGGGAATTTTGCACCTCGTTTCCTCCTGTTCTGCTTCGAGGGAAATAGAGCCTTAACCACGCTGAGACCTTGATTTATTCCCTGTGCAGTTTATCCATGCCAGTCACCAGCACTTTTGGTTTGGTTTGTAGCACTTGAGATGTCTGGTTTTTATTGTTTGTTTTTTTTTTTTTTTATTAGTAGATAACTGCTTTGTAATTTTTTAAAATAAAATAATAACTTTGCCAATCGAATTTATCAGTGATTTAGAATGGAAATCCTTATTTTTCTTCATTAGCAATACTGTAATCAAAGGTGCAAAATAATATGTTTAATGTACGTGTCTGTGCTGTCAGAGATTGAAAATATGTTGGATTAGGAGTAACTTTTAAACAAATTGAGGAACTGGAGCTATAAGTCCTTTTTTTTTTTTCTTGTTCCAAATGAGCTTTAAAAAGGAAAATATTTGCATATAGTGTATTAAAAAAAAGCTGGTTAGAGAGAGAATAACCAGAGTAAAAATCGTTGCCAGACAAAGATTGCTTTATGTTTTTTACTGAATAAAACACAACTTGTTTATGCACAGTAGTAACTTAATGAGCATAGTTTTTTCACAGAATTAGGCTGTTTCCAATATATAGATGGGAAAAATAAGTTTCCTTTTATTTTTTATGACAGATATACAAAGATGAATAGTGTCTATATTTTAATATTACTGTTTGGTGTCTGGAGTGTATCATTTACATGTGTGTTGGTCAAACTCATTTCCTTAAAATATCCCATTTTACACTGCTAGTGAAATATTACTGAAGGAGATTTTGATTGGGCCCAACAGAAACATGTGAAGTTATAACCTAGCTTTAAAAAAAGTTAACTGTTGATTATGCAAGACTTTAGTCGTTAATCAATTTAGGCTTATTTAAGCATTTCTGTAAAACAACTGTGGATGTTTGAACGCTGCAAAAATCTTACTTCTACCTCTTGTGTAACATCCTTAAAATTCCCCTTCACAGATGTACTCTGATGCCACAGGGTGTTGGTGCACCTTAACTTGGGAATTTCACCTGCTTTTCCTTTTTATTTTTTTAATTTTTTTTTATTGTAGAACACCAGGATGCCTTGCTATGTCCACCTGTGTTGAACTGATCAGGTTTGTGTTACGTGTGTGGGAGTCTCAGAAACGGGAGGATTCTGTAATAAATCATGGCCAGTGTCATTTTTCTGGTATTTTCTATGTACGTGGTTTGATTCCTTTTATTTAAATAATCACCTGTGTCGTGTGGATGTCCCTAATAAACAGTGACAGCTTGTTTAGATCAACTCACACTGTTTTCCAGCTGCTGAATTGGTTTGGTAATTCTGGTTTGGTAATTCTGCCTTGACAAGACCTGTTACGTGTTCATGACAGAAATTAAAATCCTTCGTGTTTTTTGTGACTGGTTTTATTGCCTTAATTCTGTGGGAGAAGGGGAGGTTTGGGCAGCTCTTGAACTTGGGGCTGAGGGATCGCTCGGATCACACGGAAAATTCGGATTTGCATCAAGTAGTTGAGGATAAAGGACAGACTTTAGTGAGGACTTAATGGGGAAATTACTGGGGAAATTGGAAGAAAAAAAGCACTTCTCTCAAAATAAATTGCCAAGTGTCCCAGATCTGGTTTCGTTGGTGGAGATCAGAAGCACAAGTCAGGCATTGCTCAGGGAATCCCAGAATTCGGCTGGTTTCTCCTGTGGAGTTGAGTGATGTTTCAAAACTCACAGGAGAACAATGTGCCTCGCTTTAGAGTTTAAAATATAAAAGCATTTTTTTTTCCTTTTTTGGTGACAGGCAGAAAAAACAATGGATACAATTGTTTTTCATTAGTGGAGAACTTATAAAAATGCCCATGGTGCTCTGGATAATCTAAAGATGTAATTTTGAGGTGTTTCCATCTTCAGCTGACCTGTACATGTCAAATACCCCAAACCATCCCTTCTGAGCAGGTTACTCTTGTTGTTGCTGTTCGGACACGTGCTTTGTAAATTCGTTTTGGACACACTCAAAGAAGCCTCCTCTTTTTTTCCTCTTTTTCCAGGGAGAAGGGGATTTCCAGAGCAGATCATGAGAGAAACATCCCTTCCCTGGCGGGCATCTCTGCTTTTATCTGACTGCAGCTTGGTTGCTTTGATACTTGTTCCAAAACACCTGGAATGGAATGGTTGCAGCTATTTTAGTGGCACTGTGCTGCTGCCAGCGGAGATACTTTGGAAAGCAGTTGCAGGGAAATGTGTTCTTCCCAAATCAGTCTGATAACATTCAGTTTTTTATGTTGATTTTTAAGTAATATTGATCAAAAGTGTTTTAAGTCCGCATTTGTGTGATAGGCCGGGCTTTGTGAAGCCATGAAATTCGGTTGTGCCGTTCTGATTTGAATAATAGTGCCCCAGAAAAAACCTCAAATCTGTGTTCCTACAGTACCAACTCCCTGCACTTACTGAGGAGTCCTTTGATTGGACCTGATGAATCAGGTTGCTTAGATAAATATTTAATTCAAGAATGTTGGATTGCCAAAGATGCACAGCCTCAGTAAGCAGGGAATTTAGAAAAACGGGGGGAAAAAAAGTAGTTTCTGCTGTTGCTTGTGGTACAGAATTCCCAGATCCTTGTGCCTTGGGTAGGTCGTGACTGAAGGAGCTGTGGGGGCATTCTGACCTACAGAAAGAATTTATGATGACACAGATCTTTAACTTCGCTGAGAAATGCTTGGTTTGAGAGATGGAGATGGATTTCAGAGCTCTGGAAAGCCCCTTGGTTGTATCACAGAATGGTTTGGGTCAGAAGGGACCCTAAAGCTCATCTTGTTCCACCCCCTGCCATGGCAGGGACACCTTCCGCTATCCCAGGGTGCTCCAAGCCTCATCCAACCTGGCCTTGGACACTGCCAGGGATCCAGGGGCAGCCACGGCTTCTCTGGGAATTCTATTCCAGGGCCTCCCCACCCTCACAGGGAAGAATTTCTTCCCAAAATCCCATCTTTCCCTACTCCCTTTCAGGCTGAAGCCACTCCCCCATTTTCCACCCTAGAAGTCGTTGTCCCAAGGCTCTCTCAGACCTCACAGCCGCGTTTATCCAGCGTAGGGCACGAAGAGCCCTCGGCAGCGATGGCCACGATGTTCTTGTCCTGTTGGTGCAGCTCAGCTGAGACCACTGCTAAGCTGAGGGAATTCTTTTCCCTCTGTTCAGCAGAAGCATCATTTATCATAAGCAGACTTACATCTTGCTCTAATCGGAACCGCTTCGAAATTCAGGCCAAATATCCGAGTTAGATTTTGAAGACAATTTCTGGCAGCAGTTGTGAAGCAAAGCTGTTCTGGGATGTAAATGCAAGTGAGTGAAAGCTTTCCTGGGTGCTTAATGGGCTTGTAAATGATTGATTTGTGTTCCGGCTGAGGAACATTTAAGGGCTGAATTCCGTTGTGATGTGGAAAGAAATTGCCTTTCTAGGATTATAAATCCATTGTGCAGACACTCTGTATTTTTCAAGCGTGGATGTGCATCCTGTTGGGACACAATCACACTAAAGATCTGCAAGTGCCACTGACTACAGCCAACAGTTGTATAAATCATGAGGTAAATATCCATCTTTAGACGAAAGGGGCCCTTTGGTGAGAGCACACTTGAATAAAAACCTGGTGCTTGCTCCTTCTCTCTTTCCTGAGGGAGCTTTGTCTGCTTTCCAGAGGGTAATGAAAAAAAACCAAACAACAAAATATTTATATAGGTTCAAATAATGTAAAAAGTAATTTAAGGTAATTTTCATGCAACTAAAATATTTAAGTTAGCTTTTTTTTTTTAAAAAAGCAACCTGATTGTCACCTTTTTATCCAAATTTTCCTTTATGTATCAAGTCTTTACAGCCAACTTTGCTTTATCCAGAGCTGAGAATGTCACACCTCTGACAGATTCAGCTTTTCATGGAGGAACTGGTGGTGGTTGGATTGTCCTGGGATTGATCCCTCATAGGGGTTTTGGAAGAACTGAGGTTAAACAGCAGCGTTGGCTTCTCCAGCATGTCCAAAGTGAGTCACAAATAGGATGTGCACTCAGTTTGGAATTCCTGGAAAGCAGAACTCACCTCACTCAATAATAACGTGGCCATGAAAGCTTTATTTTTGAGTGAAACTGTCACTGCCACTGGTCGTGGGGACGGGTGTTGGCAAAAAGGGAAACGGTGTCTCTGCTGGTGATAAAGGATGAGTCGCGTGAGCTGGAGAGGCAGAAAAAGAGGGATGAGCCGAGCCACTGGGCAAAGTCTGGGGAATTCTTGGGATGAGGGAATGAGACCATTTTATCCATGCTGACACATCGTCCTTCACTGAAACCAGGGAAGAGCTCCGCGTGTGTGACCGTGGGGCCGCTGCCTCGCCCCGCTGACATCCGCGGTGCTGCTTCAACGCTGAAACCAGGCTTCGCGCCCAGGTAGCCTTCTGAAAGGGACTCAGTGTCTCGAGTCAAAGACATTTCAAAAGGAAAATCAGCCTCAGGCTCCTGGTGTGCTGCTGTTGGCTGAGTGTTTCCATGGGGCAGGTTGGATGGGGTTGAAGCAACCTGGGATACTGGAAGTTGGAAAGAAATTGTTCTTGAGGTCCTTTCCAACCCGAACCATTCTGAGAGTCTCTGTTTGGGTTTTGTTTTGTTTTGGAGGTGATTTTTTTTGTTGTTTTTTGGTGTTTGTTCTTTGTTGACTTGTTGTTTTATTTTTCGCTTGTTTGTGGGTTTTTTGGTGGTATTTTTGTTTGTTTTGTGGTGGGCTTGGTTATTTGTTTGTTTAATAGAACTATTTCTCAGGTCGCTCAGAGCCCAATCCAACCTGGCCTTGAACTCTTCTGGGGATGGAGAGTCCACATGGGCAAAATGACTGTTTTTTTATACAGATTTTGGTGTTTTCCTATGGCAATTGCACTGCCCTCAGTGGAAAAGCAGTTGTAAACCCAGTGTGTCTTTCTACCAGTGTGATATTTTTTTTCCCCTCACTGTAGGCAATAAATTTGTCACTCTCTTCCGTGAGAGTCCTGTAGACACTTTTGGATTGTGGTGTAGAGCAGGTGCAGAGCTTTGTTCACTGTGTAGTTATTGAAAGTTTAATGTCAAAATAGAAGCATTGGCCCAACAGAACCAAACAGCTTTTGCCACCAGACCCATATTTTTACTAAAAATCTGATTTTGGCAGAGTCCTTTGAGGCTTCGTGAAGTCCAGCTTAGCATTCCACCATCCCAAAATTCAAGAAATGGAGTTTCATTTCCTTTATTTCTTTTTTTTTTCTTTTTTTTTTTCAGCCTAGCTCTTAATGCCAGGAAAATGCTGCTCAGGTGCAGCTCTGTGAAAGATTTGGGAGTTACTGGGAAGCACAGGTGGATTTGGGATCAGCAACTCCTCGGCTGTTCTGGAATGGGCAAAAAAATCCATAAATGGGAGGTACAAATGTCTCCACTCTTCAAACCATCTCCAGGCATCCTGACAAAGTTTTTGGGATGTAAAGGGTTAAATCACAGCAGGAATGTTAAAATTTAGGTGTTTTATTAGCAATCTAGAAAAAGGTTTGATGTTAATAGTAGAGAAGCTCAGAAGAGTGTAAAATAAAAAGCAACATTTCTAAGCTTTTTCTGGAAGCCTTGGCAAGATGTGTCACTTCTGCTCTTTTGTTGTTTGTTCAAAAATGTTTTTGTCCTGAAATTCTAAAAAACCTGCATTTTAAGAAAAATTAGTCCAGTTAGGAATTGAAGAAGACTTAACCCAGTGCCTCTGTTCTTTTTTAAATCAATGTGATACTTAATTTGCCTCTATATATTAATTTTCTGTGCCCTCTATGACTTTCCCAATTAACATTGCCAGGTATAAGTAACCTTTTTAGGGGAATGTGTTCCCTCATTTTAGGAGTGCCTTAGGGAACTGCTTGTGAGGTTTAACTCAGAATTAGGTGCTTTTCTCCATCAGAATTAGATGTGGTAGGAAAAGATAACTCATTTTCTGTGGTTTGTAAGTGAAATTTTTATTAGCACTGATTTTTAATTTTATTTTTCTGACGACGTTAGATTGGGCGACAAAGCGTCAGGGATTTTAGTTGTAAAGACTGAACATACTGAGGAGAAGTAAATGGTGTCAGCT
Organism: Callaeas wilsoni; assembly: GCA_013398955.1. Taxonomy (NCBI): domain Eukaryota; kingdom Metazoa; phylum Chordata; class Aves; order Passeriformes; family Callaeidae; genus Callaeas; species Callaeas wilsoni. The sequence continues at coordinate 6,994 of VWPU01003038.1, forward strand.
TTTAAATTCTTGTGTGGTATCACATGGGGAAAAAAAATCAAATTAAGTTCTCCCACAGAGAGAAACAGGAATAATTGTTTTTTACAAAAAACCTGCCTTTTTATGCAAAAAAATCTCATACATCAGAGGAATATTGAAATAAGACATAGCACCTCAGGCCTTGCTAGTTATTGTAATTCAAATAATTTAAATTGGTTTCTTGGAGAAGACCCAAACACAGCTTGTTTCGGTGCCTGGAAACTCTGGTTAATTCCGTTTGGCATCCTTTTATTTCCAACTGAGGTGTTCAGATGAGCGGGTTTGGAGCTCGAAGATAGGGTTTTCAAGTGAAAGGAAAGATTTTTTGATGTTTTAAAACTGCGCAAGTTCCTGTTTAAAGCACATCTTCCTGGCGTTTGTTGTGGGGAGAAAACACGGTTGTGAAAAGCTCTCCGTTTTTATTTCAAAGAGGAAGGGACTAGTGTTGTGCCTGATGACATTTTATTTGTCTTCATCCAAATTCAGGGTTTTTTCCAAGTCTTTCACCATTCTCTCTATAAATTGGAATTTTTATTAGCTCATCATTTTTAGTTGCTCCTTTATTTTAAACTCACGACATGTTGTAGTTCCTGAGTAGGTTAATAACTCATTGCTACTCGAGGTATTTCTCTTTTTTAATTTTTAGTGATGTTTAGGCGTCTCTCGGACAATCCACCTTGTGTCAGGAGAATTAGGACAAAAAGAGGAGGAGAAAAGGAGGTTCGAGGGGATCTTGTGGCTCTCTACAACTCCTTGAAAGGAGCAGGCAGTCGGGGGGTGTCAGGCTCTGCTCCCAGGGAACAGGGACGGGATGAGAGACAATGACCTCAAGTTGTGCCAGGGGAGGTTTAGATTGGATATCAGGGAAAATCTCTCCCCTGAAAGGGTTGCCAAGCCCTGCCACACGCTGCCCAGGGCAGTGGTGGGGTCACTTTGCAATTCTAGTACCTACAGGCGCTCCCTTACCAAAAAAACGAGGTGGAGATCATGAAGTCTCAGAGATCTTCCTCGAAGTCACCAAGATGTTAAAGGAAAGGCACTGCTCGTTTAACCCCATAAAAATACACCTCGTGCCTCTGGCAGTTGCACAGTGCAGGGAAATGCAAGCAAGCTGGTGTCGTGGGAAGCTGGGGAACGGTTAATTTGCTTTGGTTTGCTCCAAATGGACCCTGGTTTATTCCAAGATGTCCAATTTGTGGAACAGTACAGAGGATCCTGTTCAGAACCCAAATCCTGCTGATACAGAGGTGTGCTGATATCAGGTGTGCTGATACAGAGGTTAGCTGTTGCTAACACGCCCTGGGCACATTCCTGTGTCTTTGGGAAGTCTCTGTAAGTCCTGCAGCTGAAACTTTAAACCACCTTCAGAAGAGAGGGAAGAACGAGCACGGTGGGCAGTGTCTTTAACAGAGGGCATGAGTTTTTCACACAGCTAAACATCGGCTAAAGTCCCTCAGCCAATGCACAGGGAGTTCAGATAACACCTTAAATCTTTTATTATTTATTAATTATATTTATTAATTATTTATTAATTTTGACCCACCCTGGGTGATAGAATCACAGAAGAGTTTGGGCTGCGAGGGGCTTTAAACCTCATCTCGTTCCACCCCCTGCCATGGGCAGGGACACCTCAGACTATCCTAGGTTGCTCCAAGGCCCATCCAACCTGGCCTTAGACAATTCCTGGAGGATGGAACCTGATGGTCTTTAAAGCCCCTTCCAACCCAAACCATTCTGGAATTCTATGACTCTCTTCAAGCCCTGCTTTCAAAATCCCAGGTAAAACTCCCTTTTGCTGCCCTGGTGGTGGTTTTGTGCCCTGAAAAGTGATTTAACAAAACCTATCAGCGTGTCTTCAGAGCCTTGGACTATGCAGCACCTTATCTGCTTTGTTTACTGCCAGAAATAAGCGTATCTTGCAGTTCACTCCTGATATTTGCACAGAGCTGGAGTGGTTGTGGGGCAGCATGCTGAGCTCTGTTGTAGCTCTCCTGCCATTAGCAGAAATTAGTTTTAAATTTAAAATACTCTGATTGCTAATAAGAGTCGGTGTGGACTCTATTTTTGGGAAATAATTTAAAAACTAGAAATTTTACTTGTAAATATAGAAATTATGGGTTTGCAGCTCAGGTGATTTTTGCACACAGTTCATTTTCGTGAGGCAAAAAGGTGGGGAAATATATAACCTATGTATATAAGGGTAAGGGGCAAGATCCCCTTGATCCCAAGAGACACTTGGGATTCTTAACTTGCCGTTGATTTGCCATTGTAACAGCTCCTGCCTGGGAGGTTATAAATAAACCTACTATTGATCTGATGCCTTTGGGAAAGAATTCCCGTCCGGCGTGCGACGCTGATAAGTCGGCAGCCGCCTGTTCCCGAGTGCCCGTGTCACGCTTAGCACTTGGCTTTGGGACGGACCCTTGAGGAGTGGTTCTGACCCACCTCGTCCCTGCAGCCTGTGCCCCATGCTATCCAAACACACACCTCGGATGGGGTTTTTGCCCCCTCCTGTCGCTGGGCTGTCCCAGTGAGTCCCCAAAACGCTGCCCTTTCGCCTCTGTCCTGCAGGAAATTTAATCTCCCCGGTAAATGACACCCAGAGCTATTTTGGAGCTGGGCTGCGGAGGGAAAGTGAAGCACGTCAGCGATTTGACTGGAGGAGGACGACCCAGAGGAGGGTGGGGAGGAGGGGTGGCACAGCCTAACCCTGGGCAGCAGAGCCACTGCCGGGGGACTTGGGGGGACCTTCTGCCGCACGTCCCTGCCATCGCTGGGGTTTCTGTTTTATTTTCCTGGAGGGGAAAGGGGGGGGGAACCCAAGCCAACATGGTCTCCCCATGTCCTCTGTTCCCCTCTTCCCTCTTCCCCCTCCTTTCATCTCAGTAGGAATCGGCTTTTTCTTCCCCTGCCCAGAGCTTTTTCCTCCTCAGACTCAAACAGGAATCCAGGTAAGACCAAAACCTTCAGCTAAGGAGAGGTGGATTTGGGGATGCTGATGTCCAGCAGGAAGTGGAGAAGGTTGTTGGTAGCTGGGGGAGGGGTGAGGTTGTTTCTGTGCCATGCTGGAGGATGCTTTGCTTTATGAAACGATTTTGGGGATGGAGCTGAAGGTGCGGGTAGTAAATCCATCCTTTCTTTGCTCTGAGCCAAATGTGGATTGTTCTGCTTAATTACTTCTGAGCAAAGATCAGCCTCCAGAGGAGAGAAGAAAAGTGAAGAAAAGCAGGTTTAGAGCTGTTGACTCAACTTGATACACTTTGTCCCCAGATTTGAGACAGCACTGGGCATGGAGGTTCTGGAAAACATATGGAGAGGTGGCAGAAAGGAACATTTTGAAAAGTTTTATTTCCAGGGCATAATCTCAGTGCAGCTTTTCTCTTCGGCCAGGACTTTTTTCCCTCTGAGCTCCTCTCCGGTGTCAAGGCAGATTCACTCTGCAACACCTCACCCTCCTCCCATTTTTCCAAATGGCTCTGAGGGGAGATGGGGAGAGATGGAGCTCGACAGCTGAGGCTATTTTGAGCCCTACAGCTCAATGGGGTGGAGTGACTGTAATGACAATGACGTCCACTTGTTAAAATACAAGGTCTTAGGTCGGAGCCGCGGCTGATTGTCACCAAGGGAATTCTTTGTCCATATGGGAGCTGTGATCGTGCAACTCCCTCCTGTAGGAAATCACATGTGCTAAAACAGGAGCATTTCTAGCTTTGCAAATCTGTTTTTTTTCTGGGATTATGCCACAGATGCCTCTCTCCAGGGCTGTGTGTAAAGCAAAATCCAGTTGGGTGAAATTTGTGATGAAATTTCTAGATCTACATCGCTCCTTTTCTGTCTCCTGGGTGGAAACTCCAGAATTTGTNTGGTTGGGTGAAATTTCTGATTTACAGTGATGAAATTTCTGATTTACAGAGTGATGAAATTTCTAGATTTACATCGCTCCTTTTCTGTCTTCTGGGTGGAAACTCCAGAATTTGTGTCTTTTCTCTCCATTTGTCTCCTTTATTCTCAGCCCTACAGAACAGGAGTTAGCATCACTGTGCCCCAGACCTCCCTGGTGCTTTGGCCTTTTGGAGTCTTGAGGGGCTGCTCTGTGCAGTTTTAGGCCTCTGGAAGTTTCAGGGGCGGTTTTGTAGCTCCATCAAGAGTGGAATGTGAAGTGAAGTCCCCTTGTTGCAGCAAAACCCAAGGATGAAATCCCTTCCCTGCATGGAGTTTCTTGGAGCTGTTGGTGTGTTGATAGAAAGTGGTTTCTGGCCAGGTAGTTGAAATTGGGATGAGTTTTATAAGACAGGTCTGTCTTTGTAGAGAGGAAAGGTAATAAGTGTTTTGACCATATAAATCATCTAAGTGGCTTGGATCTCTCATGGTTTTTATGAAGTGTGTGCTGCTAACGTGGCTGGAAGGTTATCTGACCCTCTTGCCCAGTAACATGTACAAACATGGGATTTGTTCTTGTTCCTTGTTGGAATTTTCTAAATGGTCGAACCCTTGTTTGCTACCAGTCATTGGAAATATCCGGGTTATTGATAAGGGATTAATAGTGGGAGCATGAGGTGGTGCAGGTCCCTCCCGAGGCACTTGGTGCATATTTAGCCCTACCCTGAAGGTCAGAATTGTCTTGAGCTTCTCCTTTTCCCTGCTCACCATGTTTAACACCGTGTCAGCCCCTGACCTGCCATGAACTTTCCCTCAACATCTCCTGTGGATTTTGGCTTAGGATGGAGGCTGTGGGTGGGAGGGAATGCAGACAAGCCCTGCTCTGAGTGGAGTTAGAAGCTCCTTGCAAAAGGCTTCGTGCGCTGCAGGTTCTCTGTGTCCGACATCTCCAGTGACTGATCTACCACAGAAACCTCTCCCATCTGCTCATCCAGTGACCTTTGGACATGCCAAAATCGTTTCTCCCTCACTGAAGTGGAATTCAGAGTAGCCCAAGCTAAGCCCTGAGCCCAGCTCCTCAGCCACAGATACCGTTCCTGCTCCGGTGGAACGGGATAAATCCTGCCTCCCTGGATTAGAGCGCTGGCGCAAGTCTGTGCTGAGCCCCGATTTAGGGACGTAACGGGCAGGGAGCACTGGGTGTGCTGGTGTGCATTTCACCCTCGGAGCACTCTGTCTGGTGTGATGGCTCCCAGGCACCCACCAGAGCCCGGCTGATGTCACCCAGCCCGCAGCTGACACCGAACACTTGTGCTATTCCAAAGTTGTCCATTCCCTGGGAGGCTGCTGGAAGCGAGAGGGCAGCTGGGTTACTGCTGTTTTCCCTCAGCAGAATTTTAAACATCAAAGGAAACCCAAACTTCCCATTCGACAACACAATGACTTCCCTTCCCACCCACAGATTCCATTTCCTGATGTTTTTAGATGGAACAATACAAGCAGATAAGTCATGTAATACCAGGGCTGCCTTGATTTTTATCTGGAGCTTCTGTTTCAGTGATATTCTTTGAAAGCTCAGGATTCAGAGACAGGAGGTTCCCTGTAAAGCCTGCCTTTCCTGTCAGGAAAAGGAGTGAGAGGATTAGAATTTAGCTTTGCAGAGGGAGTCAGGAAACGTGAACTCTAAAGGCAAGAAAAATACCTCAAATCAATATATTTTTGACTTGGGCAAAGAAAGGGTAAAAGAGAATTGAGGAAATGAGCAAACAGGGACATGATGGACCTTAATATGGTGTTGGGAGAACCTCTGTGCCTCTGGTCTGTGTTTGGACCTTGGTGATTCCTTAGGTTTGATTATGTCCCTACAAATTTGGAGGTTACCTTTGGTGGTCACTCGTGGCCACCTTTGTCTCAGGAATATTTTAGGAGATGGATTGCACGGTGCTTTTTGCTCTTTGCCCGAGTCCTGGTAGACAGGATTCTCTTTCTAATCCTTGCATAGAAAGGCTTGGACAGAGAATAACCTGTTACCTCTGTCCTCTCTCACACAAACAGCTTCATCACAAGCTGCCGACAGCTTGGGGGACAATTTACCATGGGGGAGGCTCTGCTTTCTCAGAGGTTGCTGAAGGCTTTCCAGGTGCAGATCAGCATTGATGAAGCAATGTGAAACCAACCCATCAGCCAGCACAGCACAGCGAATCCCAGGAGGCTGGAATAGAGCCGAGCTGGGAGAGCTGGGAATGTTCATCTGGAGAGGAGAAGGCTCCAGAGAGACCTCAGAGCCCTTCCAGGGCCTAAAGGAGCTCCAGGAGAGCTGGAGAGGGACTTTGGACAAGGGATGGGGTGACAGGACAAAGGGGAATGGCTTCAAACTGGGCAGGCATAGATCGGATATTAGGAATGAATTCTTCCCTGGGAGGGAGGTGAGGCCCTGGCACGGGCTGCCCAGAGAAGCTGTGGCTGCCCCTGGATCCCTGGAAGTGTCCAAGGCCAGGCTGGACGATGCTTGGAGCAGCCTAGGATAGTGGAAGATGTCCCTGAACATGGCAAGGGGTTGGAAGAAGATGAAGTTTAAGGTCTCTTCCAAGCCAAACCATTCTGGAATTCTGTGGCACCACCCTCAGGGCTCTCCACCTCCTGATGAGTTCCACTTCCAAGTACTCCAGCAGGAGCTGGACAAGTCTCTGGTTGTTCCCACTGCAAGGCACTCGTTCCCTTGTCCATGGGAAGCAGGTGTTGGGCAGACACTGGCAGTGCTGGGGACAGGAGGGGGCAGGAGGCCTGGATCAGCTGCGTGGCCGAGCGTTGGCTCGCGGGCAGCGATTTATTTGCATTATCTGACAGCTCTGTGCAGTTCTGCCTCTTCCCCTAAACACAAACCGGGGAAAATCCGAATGAATAAAGACATAAGCAAAACTGTAAGCGCCGCCAGTTTGCCTTTGGCGTGCTCAGAAATACCTCAGATGGGAATGTGATCTCTGCTGCAAATGATTAATCACAGAGGGATTACGTGGGGAAATATGACACTGGCAAACGTCTGAGATTTATTGGAAAGGGCATTTGCATTGACTAGGTTTATTCATGCTTTGCTGCTGGTCCTGTCGCTTCCAAGGGAGCTGTCATGGCACTTGCAGAAAGTTACTGGTTTTTTTTTTTAAAGTTTTGGAGTTACTGGGTTTTTTTCAAGTTTGAATGAACACGTAAATAATCTAACTCAGAGTAATTATTGAATAAGTTGATTGGCAAGTTACACAGTAGAAATACTAGATCTTGCCCTTTCAGTACGTTCACAAGTCTGTCCTCTCCTTGCTCCTAGATCTATTGATCATCATAATCCAGTGTGATGCATTTTATCCCATTTGAAATTTTAGACTGTAATTTATCTTGTGCAGCCTGTGTAACCTGTTAGATACATACACAGCCTCATCCTTGCTGCAGGTTAGGATTTCATGCCTCTTACTGGATTTCATGCTCTCAACACCCATAAAACAAGCTTTTCCCCCCCTTTTTTGGATGGAGACTAAAGATACAAGAACTGGAGTTTCTTTCTCATAATTATAAAAGCAAACCAGCAGCAGAGCAAGGAATAAAACCTATTTTTCTTTCCATGTTAGAAAAATATCTAAAATAACAATGAGCACGCACTGTTTTCACGGATCCCTGGATTTTCTTCTGGAATCACAGCCATTCATAATGGTGTAAAAACCTTAGAGTGTGAGGGCACATGGTGAAAGCTGCTGGAGGTGTAGGTAAGAGCAGGGGATGTGGGGTTTTCACCCTGCACTAGGAGGGCTGTGGACACAGGATCTTGGATGGAGAGAAGTGAGCTGCAAACACCAGATGAGTGTTTGGGAGCAACGGAAGAGGGAGGCTGGACCTCGAGGCCACTGGGAAGAAGCATCTTGGATGGATTTGCTGCACCAGTTTGGTTCAGGAGCAAAATCAACAGGCATCTGGTGCAGGAGCTTCCCTGTTTTTCAACTGTTGCTGACTATCAGAGGTACCAGGGAGCAGCTGGGGCGTGTTTGTTTGGGCACAGCTTAGCACGGCAGGGCAGGGAGAGAAGGATGCACTTTAGGAAGTGAGCAGCATTCCTGCTCCTTTGAGAGCCCTCACCGTGCTCCAACAGAGCAGAGCTCTCCTCCAGGCATGGAAAGGTGTCCTGGGGCCCAGGTGAGGCGAACAGCATGCAGGTGGGTTGAGGGAAGCCACTGGTTGCTGAGAAGTCCATGGCTGGTTCCCAAGCAGCTCCTCTCCTGTCTCTGTGGCCACCTCAGTGCTCCAGGTGCTTGTCCATGTTCTGCAGAGCCCATTTTGATGGAGAAGTGAAGCAACTCTATTCTTCTGCTCTTTTTGACACTACAAAGCTGGAAATCAGTGAGTGATGCATCTGTCAGAGACAATAGGAACCCAGGAAGGGGGAGATGTGGCAGTGTCTTCTGAAGGTGAATCCAAGTGCTTTGATGGCACAGTGCAGCCTGAAATTCAAGCTAATGGCCGGGAAAGATTAGAACTTGAGCTCTGAGTCTGTGTTTTGATTGTTAACTCATGGTTAATGCAGTGAATGGCTCTGCTGGGCTCTCCAGAGTTGAGCTGAACCTCAGCATCTCCTTCTGAACATTGAAATGGTCCTTCCCTGAATGAGCAGAAGACTCTGATTGTCCATCAGTTGACTTCAGTGGAAATTTCCACTGACTTCAGTATACTTTGGCTCAAGCCTCAGGCTCGTATCTCCCCCTTCTAACCATTCATGCAGCTTCTCTGCTTGCAGCTGCACAAGCATTTATGGAAAATGCATTTTAAAGCCCAGCTGAGGGCAGAGGTTGGAGGTAGTAAGAGGGACCAAAGAAGTTCAAGATAATTCACCGATTTCTATACCAGTTTGAGACTAAGAGAAAAAGAGATCTGTGTATTGAAGGTGGCCACTTAACAGAAAGTCAGTTGGTCTTAGCACTGATGACTGCAAGACAATCATTATTTACCCTCTTAGCATTTACTAAAAGTAAGTTTTCCCCATTACTTCACCCCCCCCGATTTAATGTTTGAAACCCATTCCTTTAATTTCTAAAGATTTGTGGTAGAATAATGAAATTTGCTCAGTACTAGGAAACAGAAGCAACCAAAATTGAATTAGTTTAGAAAGGATCAATCTCATCTAAAGGGGAAAGTTTTTGATGGCTTCTTGTCATTTTTTGTGTTCTTTGGAGTGAGAGACACAGGATAGGACAGGACATGGTGTATTTTTCTTGTTAAATGTAGAAAGATTACATTTGATTTTGCCTTAGATCTGTGACCCAGATGAAGTTTGAAGTTTGGCTCAGCGATACCATCTTCAGTGATAATAATGATCACAAAATCACTGAATATCCTGATTTGGAAGGGACCCACAAAGACCATCAAGTCCAACTCCTGGCCTTGCTCAGGACAACCCCAAGAATCCCACGTTGTGCCTGAGAGTATTGTCCAAAAGTTTCTTGAGCTCTCATAAAAAAATAGTGTTTTGTATTTTTGTGCCACCCCTTTTCCAATATAGGGATTTAATGGTAACTCGTGTTTTTCAATTCCCAGCAGCATAAATTGAATGAAATCTGTAATCTGTTATTAATTTTCATGCACAATTTGCCATTTACCTCAGCAAGTATATTGTTATATATGCACTGTGCACATAATTATTTGTGAGCCCATCCCTGTCTTGATATGAAGAAGTGGGAGGCGAGCCAAGAAATTGGGAAAAATAAGTGATTTTTCCCAAGGTCATGCAGCAGGTCGATCCAACCCTCACTCCCCGATGCCATCAGTGATTTGCACTTTAACATAAATGCACTAACAGGAGCTGGAGGAGGATGGAAAAATGGTGATTTAAGAAATTAAAGCAGGGTTTTGGCCTGCTCCTATTGATTTCTGCTGGAGCAGGGGGGAGATGGTGAGAGCACCTGCCATTGGGTGAGAGAGTGGGTGGATGTGTGGCCAGCAGGGAAGCCAAACTGCTGTAGGATTAAGAAGGATATTTCTGTCTCAGTGACTGGGTTTTATTTCCTTTCTGAGTTACAGCACCCAGAGCCCTGGTCCTTCTGCTTTGTGCAGCACTTTGAAGGTGAAGAAGCAGGGATGTGCTCACCTGGAGTAGGACTGTTCTATGGCTCCTATAGGAGCCACCAGGACAGAGAGGTCTGGCATCATGATGCCAAAGAGATTAAACAGCTTGAAGAGAAATGGTGCACCCAAATCTCGGAAAACCTGGTCTAGGGGGTGACATCCCTACCCATGGCAGGGGTTTGGAATGAGATGAGCTTTAAGGTCCCTTCCAACACAAATCATTCTGTGATTCCATGAAAGAGGCAGTGTCCTGATGGGCAGACACATGTCTCAGAATTCAGTGTCCACTGGTTTCCCTGTGGTTGCAGGACCCCCCCATCTGTCACACGGCATTAGTGCAGGTCACTCCCTGAGTGCCACAGATGAAAGGCATCCTCGTGTCCCTTTGGTATGAACAGAGTTCTGTTTTGCTCTGTGGGGAAGTCAGCTACCTTATTCAGCAGTTTATTACCCTCAAATATAAGAAATCTTCAAGACCAAAAATATTCCAAGCCTTTCTCACCCATAAGGAGAAGGGCATTGAAAGCATGGGAGTTCCAGGTGACAAACATCCCGATACAACTGGAGTGCAGCAATTCTTTGGCTGCACCCTCTGCTCTGCTCTCTCCTGACACTTTTCTCTGCCCCTCTTTAGGAAGGAAGCCAGGATGGATTACAGCTCGCTCAGCGGGGTCCCGCGCTTCCTGACCCGGCCCAAGGCGTTTATGGTGTCTGTAGGGAAGGATGCCACCTTGAGCTGCCAGATCGTTGGAAACCCCATCCCAGTGGTGAGCTGGGAAAAGGATAAACTTCCAGTCCAGTCTGGGGGAAGATTTAAAACCACAGAGGATGGGGATTTGTATCGGCTAACCATCTATGACCTGAGCCTGGAGGACAGCGGCCAGTACATCTGCCGGGCCAAGAACACCATCGGGGAGGCTTTTGCTGCTGTCAGCATCAAAGTGGGAGAGGAGACCACAGTCACAGAGTCAGCTCCTTATTTCATCCAGAAACCTTCCAACATCAAAGTAACCTTGGGAGAAGACGCCATGTTCAAATGCAAAGTCCAGGGCAGCCCTCCCCTCTCGGTGAACTGGGAGAAGGATGGGAGATACCTGAGGAACAAGGCAGACGCTGGACGCTTCCAGATTGAGTCTGCTGGGGAGTCAAACGCTCTCACCATCCAGTGTGCCCAGCTGGGGGACAGTGGCACCTACACCTGCCGGGCAGAGAACCTCATCGGCTCCACCAGCGCCTCGGCCGCGCTGGTGGTGGAAACGCACGGCTCCTCCAACCCGGGCAGCAGCAGCAACTTTGACAGCAGCTGCGGCAAGACGGCCTCCTTGCTGTCCCACCTGCAGAAGAGGCGGGAGGAGATCAGGAAGATGGACATCTCCCATGGGACTCTTGACTCGGCCTCTGCCCAGTCTTACTCCGCGGTAGAGGGGTTGTCCAGCATCGGCTACAGCCTGTCCCGGGATTACGAGCGGGTGGCAGGACTGACCAAAGGGGCCCGCAACGCCACTTTCGGGGCGCTGACCCGCATGTGCAGCGTGACGGAGGGGAAGCACGCCAAGCTGAGCTGCTACGTGACGGGCGAGCCAAAGCCCGTGATTGTGTGGAAGAAGGACAACGAGGTCATTTTAGAAGGCCGGCGGCACGTCATCTATGAGGATGACCAGGAGAACTTTGTGCTGAAGATCCTCTTCTGCAAGCAGACGGACAATGGGCTGTACACCTGCACGGCCTCCAACCTGGCAGGGCAGACCTACAGCTCCGTGCTCGTCACTGTCAAAGGTGGGTGCTTGTGGTTCTCACCAGGGTGGATGTGCCTGCAAGGAGACACCCTTGAACTGGGGTGGGGGTTCGAACAAAACTTCTCCCGTCCAAACTGCTGCGGGGAGGTGTGGTTAGATGTGAATGAAGCCCTCCACATGGAAAGGGGATTGTGCACTCAATAGATGACCTAAGGAGAGAGTCCCATTGCGGGCAGTTTTTAGGAAGGGCACTAAGGAGGTGCCAGGCAGGAGTGGATGGTGTAGAACTGGCTGGTTGTGGGGCAGCTGGGATGCACCAGATCCCTGAGGCTCCCGTCAGTCCTGGTTTTATAGTGATGTAAGAGATCCGTTCCCGTGCTCTGGGTCAGTGACTGCCAATGCCCTGTCTCACCCTCCAGGCTTTAATCACATCTGGGTTTGTGTTCACCACGGGGTTTACTCAGACGTGCCATTTGCAGTAGCAGTGGAAAGCCTTCCCTACCGACTGAGTGTGTCAGGCTGCCTTGGATCCCCTGGGGGACCTACTCCAACTCTAATTACAGTCCAGCTCAGTTTTCCTGTACAGTGACCCACCAGCAGCCTTGTTCTTGCCAGGCTCTTCAGTCTTTTCTCAGCTTGAGTTGCTGGGTAGCCTGTGTTCCTTGAATGCTCCCAGAAAACCTTCCAGGTCCAGGATGCCTTTGTTTGCCATAGTCAGTGGAGAAGAACTTGCCTTCAGAGGGTCATCCACACTTGTGAATGTCAGACCAAGTTCTTCGGAATGACAACAAAAGTGTGACACACAGTTTTTGTAGCATCCCGGAATGGTTTGAATTAGAAGAGATCTTAAAGATCATCTAATTCCAACCTCCTGCCATGGGCAGAGACACCTTCCACCAAACCAGGTTGCTCCAAGCCCTGTCCAACCTGGCCTTGAACAATCCAGGAAGCTCTAAATTTTCCAGCTGCTCTCCCATTTGGCAAGGGGACAGCAGGCAGTTTGCAACCCAGGCAGTACCTGTAAGTAAGCTGTCAGAGACAAAACATTTTGCCACTTGAGTGGTAAAATTAATGTTTTTTCACTGACAGCAAAATAAATTAGAAATCCAAATAAGCAGGAATGATCTGTGTTTCATACCCATCTTTAAGACTCTCTGGTTTTATTTGATTTTCTGTTTTTCCTTTCTTGGACCTTTCCTTTTACATTCAGAGTCTTTCCTGTCAGTGGCTCAGTCCGTCTCCATCAGTGACAGCTGATCCGTGGAACTCACTGGCACTTGTCCCACCCATTGCTGTCCCTTGGAGGTGCTGAGTGGCGTGGGGGACGGCATTTGTCCTGTTCCATAAAGCTATGATTACCTCATGAGTTGAGACTCAGAGCTGAAGATCAATCCTGGCCCTTGGGTGGGTGATCACTTTGAGGATGGGTCAAGCTCAGTTCCCTGCCCAACACCTTGCAAAAACAAACACCCCCTGCTCTGCCTGTGCTTATCTGATTGCTCTCATGGCTGCAACCTGTTCCAAAGGAGGTGAGGAAGGCATGGGAAGCAGCCAGTCTGGGAGCAAGCACCATGGGAAAAGGTTATTGATCCGTGTCCGTTGTCCAGAGCTGCCTGTGAGTCAGGAGGCTGAAGTGGAAATGTTTATGGATTGTTTCTTTGTTACGCTGTACCACGTTTGGCTCCCTGTCCAGGCCAAGGCTGCCATGGAAAATCTACGTGCGTTGGTTATAATTAGGCCCTGATAAATGACTCCGTGTCACCAGGAGTTCTCCTCAGCCCTCCCAAGACAGGCCAGAATGATGCAGCAGTGAAAAGAGGTTTTAATTCTGTTGTTTTATGTCACTGGTGATGCCATTGGCTCATCTGCTGTCGGGCTTAGGGAGGAAGATCATCTCACCATGCAAACTTCTCTTTGCTCAGTCATGTAGGAGAGGTTGAATTCTCCAAGCAGCCACCCTTAGAATCACAGAATCAGAATGGTTTGGGCTGGGAGGGACCCTAAAGGACATCTGGTTCCAGCCCCCTGCCATGGGCAGGGGTGCCATGAGTTTGCTCAGGGCACTGTCCAACCTGGCCTTGAACACTTCCAGGGATGGAGCATCCATAGAAAGCCTCCTATACTCCGCTAGTCTAGATCCTAGGGACCTAAGTACCCAACATTTGTGAACACTTTGCTGACCCTGTGCCTTAATATCATTGAGCTGAAAAAAAAAGGGATTTTTGAGCTATTCCTAAATGAGATTTAGTGAATCAGACTTAAATCTCAGAGGAGGGCTACAGGGCAGAGAATCACTATCCTAAATAAGGAAAACTGAAGCTTGATTAGATTCAGAAATGTGTCTGGAATGGGGATAAAATCACAATCCATACACTGAGAGGTGAACTGTAAAATGAGTTGGGACATTCTTCCCAGGAATAAACCTTTAACAAACCAAGAAGTGGAGAGGTATATAAGAGGAACATAAATAACCAGGTCGGGCTTCCTGAAGGCTTTGGAGATTTCCCTAGGCCATGTGTAAAGTTGGTGAGAACAGAATTCAGGTCTCCATCCTGGGCCAAGCCGTGTTCACTGGAGTCTCTGAATAAAGTAACCAGATACTGGATGAGAAGGTTAAAGGTTGCAAGCCAAACAGGATAGAGATGGGAAAAACACCCTGGAACTGAGACCACTTTATTCTCCCTCTGATCAGATGTGATTTTGGATGGTCACTGTCAGGACAGTCACAATGGAGATCTGAAAGAGAGTTGCAACATGAGAAATGAGGAGGTAGAAGGGAAACTTGGAAAGCACAGTAACTGGGAAGACCAGAGATGCAAGATGGTGGAAGCTTGTCCATCCACATTTAGCCAGCTCTTACTGGGAGGATTTTCCATATTCTTACCTTTCCTGGATCATTTTCATTAGGCAGAGGGAAAACTTTCCTCTGGAATAATAAACGTGACAATTCCAGCAATAAGAAAGAAGAGGAAACGTAGGTGAGTGAAAAAGTGAGGTCCGGAGCACAGATGTGCCTTGAGAAGGTTAAGAAAACATTGGGCTTCTTTGCAGGCTGCACCTATTCTTAGCAAAATATGTGTTAGCAGGACTTACTTTTTAAAAATAACATCATCTCCTTGCCAGTTTGCTTGCTGTGGAACAAACAAAAAAGCCTATGACAGACTGAAGAAATACCTCCTCAGGATAAGCAGGAAAATTAATCTCTGCTTTGAGTTCTTGCAGTTTCCTGCTCGTTCCATGAGCTGCTCTTGCTCTGTGCTCCCTCAGTGTTTTGCTCTGCTGTGCCTCTCTCACATTTTTCCCAGTGGGCAGGTTTTGGCAGCTCTTTTGTTTTCTCTTATTTGCATCTCTCTGACCTGGGCGAGGAGCTGGTTATGGGCCAGATGATTTGGGATGCCTGCTCTCAGGAGACCTGTGGTCCTCCTGTAGCCCCCTGACCCAAACCAACCCCCTCTGCCTGACCAGGCACGTTCTAGACCTCGTAAAGAGCATGAAGATATGCTCAGGAGGAGGAGGAGGCTGGTGGGTTTTGGAACCACTCTCACATCTCCAAAAGCACTGGGCTGGGTTCATCCCAGGTTTCAATTCAGTTTATCAGCTGCTGTCCGTTTGAAACTCCATTCAGAGGAAGATAAAATGTGTGCACGTCAGTAGGACGAAGGCAGCATTGTTTTCAGAGGATATCTGTGACCCCAAGCTGCCAAAGATAGCCTTGCACTGCCTTTCCCTGGCTGGGAGAGCAGTGCTGTTGCTGCAACGCGCTCGTAAGAGTCAAAGAGTCAACCAACCCTTCTGTGCTTGAACATTTAAGAACTTTTTCCTGGAATAGCGTTTTTTTTTTTTTTTTAAATCACTTTTGGTAGTGCTTAGTGACTGTAAAGGGAGAGGGGTTAATGATATGGCCAGCTGCTCCAAGTATGGGAATACACTTGTGTGCTTCTCAGGTGCAGCTTGTGTTTCTTTTTGGCCCTCGTGCAGGTCTGCGTGTTCCCAGTGTCAGCTCCAGCGTCCCTCCTGCCAGAAGGCTGCATCCTTCTGATCAAAGCTTTCTTGGCCTCACAGAATTCCAGGATGGTTTGGCTTGGAAGAGACCTTAAACCTCATCTTCTTCCAACCCCTTGCCATGGGCAGGGACACCTTCCATTATCCCAGGCTGCTCTAAGCCCCATCCAACCTGGCCTTGGACATTTCCAGGGATCCAGGAGCAACCACAGCTTCTCTGAGCAACCTGTGCCAGAGCCTCACCACCCTTAGAATAGAGAATTTCATCACAATATCTCATCTAACCCTGGAAAAAAAAAATCAGGAAAAAAAGGATAATCGCCATCTGGAGTGTGGGCAGAGCAGATCTGTGTAGCCACAGCTGAAGGCTTTTCAAAGCATGACTTTGACTTGCCTTAAACTGAGGTGTATTTAGGCAAAACGATTTTTAAAAAAGTGACCAAGTTGACGTGGTGAGTTAGTGTCACCTTCCTGCACCTGGATGTATTGTATGGGTTCCCAGTCAGGTTTTAACCTCAGGATAACAGCCAAGGTAGTTCATAGCATTGCTCCATCCAGGTGTCCTGTCAAGCCTTTAGAGTCTGGTATCTCATTTAAACTGAAAGAGGAGAGGTTTATGTCAGGAATTAGGAATTTACTGTGAGGGTGGTGAGGCAGAATGGAGTCACAAAAACCAGCTGGGAGCTGGCACAGCCGTTATTAGAAGGTGAAGGTACATATCAAGGCATGATCTCTCACCAAGCATGAGCAGTGTATCAGCACTGGCTAATCCAAGAGTGTGACATGGCTGTGGCACCAGTCCCGTGGCCCTGACCGCCGGCTGTCCTCTTCAGTCCAGCTCCCCTTTCTCCACTTTAGGGCTGGGGTATCAGGGTGATGTCACAGCGCAGCTGTCACAGGAATTCGACATTGTTCAGTTCATAAAATGACTTCCCTCACTGTCATGCAGCTGTTTTGTGTGTTTGAGCTATGTTTGGGCTTGGCCCTAAGCCAGAGCACTGCAGCCCCACTGCTGGAGGAGGGCTGAGGCAGTGGGGAGACTTGGGCTCATTCTCTAGTTCTTTTACTGTCACTGACAAAAGCTGATACAGAGCCTTTGGTGCTGCTGGGGGCAACAGAAAACTCCTCCGTTTGTGCTTTCCCCCACACCTGACCTGTACATAGCCACCTCGCAGCTCTCTGTGCCCTTTCAGATCACTCTGCTGAGCTTATTTCTGCTGTAAGACCCTTAAAACACTGGTTCTTGCACCAGCTCAGCTTTTCACTCTCACCTGGAATTTCTGCCCTGTGCTCTGCCCCGTGACCGGCTTGTTTGTCATTAAACCTCTTCTGGCAGGATTCTTTTTAAGGCCTTTTCCTCCAGCCTGGCCTTGGACACTTCCAGGGATGGGGCAGCCACAGCTTCTCTGGGAAATTTGTGTCAGAGCCTCACCTCCTTCACAGTGAAGAATCTCTTCCGAAATTCCCATCTAAGCCTACTCTCATCATAAACTCTTATTTCTCCTTTCTGTTTTTACCGTCTTAAGAACCCACCATACCCTTCAAGGCAAAACTGAAGGATCTTGAAGTGAGGGAGAAGGAATCTGCCACCTTCCAGTGTGAAGTGCCCGTTCCTGGGACAGAGACATCTTGGTTCAAAGAGGAGACCAAGCTCCAGCAGAGCAAGAAGTACAACATCGAGGAGGAGGGCACCTACCGCCGGCTCACCGTCCAGAACGTCACCACAGATGATGATGCTGTTTACATCTGTGAGATGAAGGAAGGGAGCAGGACCATCGCAGAGCTGTCTGTCCAAGGTAAGGAAGGCTCCTGGTATTTCAGATAGGCCAAAAGTGTGAGATCCACACGTGAGACTCCAGAGTCGACCTTGTGAATGGCATTTACCCCATCCATGTGCGCACTGCAGAGCAGCAGAGTCCCTTATGGTGTGAGAGTGTGGTCAGTGGGTCCCTGGGGCTCCTGCCAGGATGTATCTGGACACAGGGCCACACAGCAGGGACAGGTTGTGTTGCTGCACAAGATGTCACCCAGTGGGAACCCATGCTGAAAGAGACTTCCTTCAGCTGTAGCCTGGCCCTGTAGACTTTCCTTAACAGGACCCCAGGCAACAGATGTGTCCCCTGGCGCTGTCACACACATCTTGTCCGGTGTGCAGTGAATCTTCTCCGGGAGTGGTGCTGACCACACTGGAAAGGGGGTTTAGCAGCTGTGGTTTGTGGCCAGATGTGTGGTGCAGGCTGCAGTCAGCGCCAGGATGGTTTAGACTGGAAAGCACATCCACGCTCCAGGTCCCTGGCGGCTGGAGCTCTTCTCTGGAACTGGGATAAGGGACAAGGAAAGGACGAAGTGTGAATGGCCATGTCCAAGTGTCCTGAGTCTGGTGGTTCAGACTGAAGTGAGAATAGGTGTAATTGGGGTATGGTGTGGGTGTCTCTCAGTGAGTAGACACAAACTCCAGAACTTCAGGCACTGGAGACTGTCACAGCTACAGGATTAATCTTGTCCTGACTAATTTGAAGCCTGATTATACTCCCAGTGAAACCAGAAGTTCTTCATACATAAATTGCTCCAAGACAGCTGGCTGATGTGCATCCTCGTGCAAATTCCTTTTTGTACCACCAGTAAAGAGCTGGAAGTGCACATAGCTGGATGCAGAAGGGAAAATTTAGTCCAGAGACTTGGGGGAGTTCAGACTGACTTCTTTTTGTTGCATATTCTATTAGGTCTGGACCAGCCAACCCCTGCAAGTGTGCTTGGTCCCAGTAGGGCAGCTGGTATTTTTTTCACTTGTTTGTGCTACAATAGTATGTTCCATCCAAAAGAGAGTGACTGAGCCAGGTGGAGCTCTCTGAAGGGAAAGGAGGCAGAGCCTTCCTGGGGGAGCCTTGTGCCTGTCCTGGGAGGAGGCTGGAGAGAGCAAGGTGGGGTTGGGACAAGGTGGGAGCTTGGCCGGAGGTAAAGGGCTGTGGGATGAGGACACTGCAGAGAGGTCAAGGAGGAGGATGAGCAGAGAATCAGGTCTTGAATGTTGTGGTGAAACCTGTGCCTGATTTGATACTTCATGAGAGAGTTCAGCATTGCTCTTCATTAAACAGCTCTGGGTGATCTGCCTGGGCAAGGCCTCTTTTACCTCGCAGGGAGTGCTCTGGAGCTGGAGCCAGTCACCATCTGACATTTGGGGTGGTCTCTGGTGCTTTGTCCAATCTTTCCTGTGAATAGTCACATCTTATATCTTTGAGGTTATCCTAGTAAGTGATGATAATCACAGTCACTTGGAAAGGACAAAAATTCATTCAATGTGAATTTCTGTGTTGACACTAAGAAGAAACCTGAGATTTTCAGTGTCTTTCTCATTAATTCAGGTAACTTTTATGTCTGCCATGTTGGTTGTGTGACTTACTGGTAACTTCAATGGACGCAAAATCCCAAAGGCAGAGGAGAGACCTGCCTGCCTTAAGACTGACCTACTTCAGCAGAGTTTTAATTTGAATCCCCAGCATATGTGGGCAATAAAAGCTGTCAAATCTGTTCTCGTGCAAGGCCATGTATATTTTGTGTTTACCCAGCAGCTGGCTCTGCTTGGTAGGCAAGAAACCTGAGTGACTGCAGTCAAAAAAGATTTGCTTTTCTCTCTTTGAAGGCCAAAATGAGTCCTTGGGATCATCTGTTCTGTGTGACTCAGAGCCTTGGAATTCATTTTCAGGTGCCCACATGGTGTCTATAATGTTTAGATTGGGTGTGGACTAGTCCTGTTCCAGTTTGGATGGTCCAGTGTTGCCAAAGCTTTCGATATCTGCCGTTTGCTAACTATGATTATTTCGTTATTTGAAGGGAACATCATTAAAAAACTTCCACGGAAAACTGCCGTCTTCATCAACGACACAGCCACCTTCTGCGTGGAGCTGGACAACGACTGCCAGAACATCCGGTGGCTGAAAAACAAAGAAGAGGTGAAACCCAGTGACCGAATCTCCATCACACGCTCTGGCAAACAGCACACCATGACCATCCGGGAGTGTAAGATGGAAGATGCTGGTGAGATTGCCTTCCTGGCCGATGAAAGCAGGACTTCTACCCAGTTCACTGTGACCAGTAAGCTTCTCGTTTGTTTGGCCTTGGTGTTGTCTCTTCCCACGGCTGCTCCCGTGGCAGCATTGTTGTTTCAAGTGCCACCATGATAATTTTGGTGTCCGAAACCTGCTGAAAGTTTGATGTCTGCCACAAAAAGCCAACAGCCTGACTGTGAGTGTTATGAGATGTTTGGAGGGATTAAAATAGAGAGAATATCTGTAGAATCGCTGAATGTCTTGGGTTGGATGGGATCATCTCGTTCCACCCCATGCCGTGGGCAGGGACACCTTCCATTAGACCAAGACTCTCAGGGCCTTGTCCAGCCTGGCCTTGAACACTTCCAGGGATGGAGAATCCGCAGATTTTCTGGGCAAGAGCAGTGCTTGGGGAAAGAGCATGGTGCAAATGTATCTTACTTGACAGAACAGTAACAGCAGGTGCAATGTCCTCAAGGCTGGACCTGAAATGAAGTTTTGGTGAAGTTGCCTAATTTTATTTGGCATTATTTTGATGACATTGCACTTCCCAGGCAAAATTTGCTTTATTTAAGACAAAAATACATATGATTTCTGGTTCTGATGCAGTTCTGGTTCGTATACGAACAAGTCATCCAATCCAGTCACAATTTGGGAAGAGTAATTCTTCTTTTCTCCCACCACTGCAATCAGTCAGTGGCAAAAAGGAATATTTTATTTAAAGATATAAAACTGCGATGTTATCTAAACTTGGTTCGGGCCTTCTGATGCCATTGAACTAAAATGAGGAAAAAATGAGGGAAGTGTCACATTTGGCTTTGTGACAGTTTCTAAGGTATTTGTAAAGCTGTAACATCCAAACAAGCACCTATGCAATGGGAACAATAAAGTTCAGTTTGATTTCAGACTCTGCTGTTTAAATCATGAAAGAAATGTTGATTCATGGAATAGAAATTATAAGATGCTGCCTTCCCACAAACAGGTATTGCTGAAGAAAATATTGCATTACCATTTCTGAAGGCAAGGTCAAGAGATCTCATTCCAGGGCTTAGCATTCAGCTTAATGTTACCCTAACAGGACCTTTGACATCTATCTGTGACCAGCAATTACTGACAGGCTGGTAACTGTGCACCCCAAAACACTTCTGTGTCTATTTATGTAAGGAAGGAAAAGCGTATCGCGTTGAGATTTCCTATTTTTACACTTCGTGCGTATTGGATTTACTGCTTGGAGAATCCTGGGTGCTATGTCCACATCTCTTTCATTTAGCTGGGTGAGATTGGTGGTGGCTGTTCTGATATCATTTATAATATACAGGCATTGTTTGTGTATTATTTTTCATCTTGCACTGTTACCGTGCCCATTTTAAAGATGGGTAAACTGAGGCAGAAAGGAGATCAGTTGTCCCCAGAGCTCAGTTTTTAGTTTAGGCTCACCAACAGACTCTATCTACAGTCAGGAATTTCTGAGTGTGTCCACCGTGTGATTGTTTCACCCATCTCCCACACCTTCTTTAAGCTGGAATTAATTGCTCTTGAGTGTGCTGTTCATGGGATCACAGCTGGAGTCTGGTTGACTGACTTAACCCAGACATCTTTCAAATAGCCAAAATTAAATGAAATGAATCCTGTGCCGTGTCAGTAGAGGTGTAACTAGAGCACATCAGATAATTCCTCTTGGCCATACCAGTGGCAGCATGTAGTGAATAGTCCTGATGGGACTTGAGCCTTCTCTAAAGAGTTCAAGAGGAATGAAGGGGTCAATGAATGAAAATAAATATTCATTATACATATACCTGGAATAAGTTTGTAGCCTCAGGTACCACAAAATAGCCACAGCTCCTCAATAGTAGGGTCTGATGGTGGAGACATGTCTTTATGTCATTTCCTTTTGAAGTTAATTCCCCAACCCCAAAGCTGGATCTGCATAAATTAGTGAAACAAAGATCCCAAATGGTATCACTCTTGGGAGACAAAGTTACATCACAGCTCCTGAGTGGGGGTAACATAAAATTCAGGAGCAGGACAGATACTCAGATGAAAGAGGCTGCCGACAACATCCAAGGCTGTGTAACAAGCTGAGCTCTCCATAACTCTTAAAAGATTTGAACAACCTTTGCTGATGGTTTGACCCATCTTCGGAGTGAAAGTAAGATGCTGAGTGTTAGTCTGCTTTGCCCAGCAGCTGAGAAAGGCAGTAGTGTGGGTCTGTGTCCAGCACTAAAGACTTAAACCTACAAAATGTTTGTTGAAGACTCTCTGACTGTGTTGGCAGTTTTAATATTGTGTAGAAAATCACAGAAGTTTAGCTGTGCAAAACAAGTATTGAACATTAAAGTTTGGGCTTGATCTGGGGTGATAATGATTCCGTGATCTTTGTGTAAAGCAGCTCCAAAGCATCTTCCATCCATTCTCTTGCTTTTCCATCTCACATCAACCTTTTATGGAGGTTTATTAAGCAAGATGACCTTTTAGTCCAGCGTAAGCCATTTCAGCTTTTTCACTCTGACATGAACTTACTGCTCTATTTTGCTTTGTTTCTTTCCCTTGCGCAGCTCCCAAAAAACCTCCCACCCAACCCCCAGCTGACCCTGTGGTGAAAAATAAAACAGAAACCTCAGTGACACTGGCATGGTCCCCTCCGAGGATGGACCGGCCCATTCCAGTCGACGGATACATCGTGGAGCGCAAGAAACTCACCGGCTTCACCTGGGTGAGGTGCCACGAGTCCCACGTCCCTGTCCCCGAGCTCACGGTCAGCAACCTGCCAGAAGAGGCTGACTACCAGTTCAGAGTGTCCGCGGTCAACGCCTATGGACAGAGCCCCTACCTGGAATTCCCTGGGAGCTTACACCTCGGTGAGCGTGAAACCGCCACAAAATGGGGTGATCGGACACGTGGGTGCATTAAAAACATTTCCCATGGCTTTGAGGATGAAGCAATGTACCAGAAAATCCTCTTTCCTTTCACTGCTGGTTCTCCTGCTTTGTCTCAACCGCTGACCTTCACCAAAGGGATGAAGGAAAAAGTCCAAAACCACCAAAGTGATGGTGGTTGGTTTTCTGTTGTAGAGCTATTGGTGTGTTTATGTTCTGGTATCCCACATCAGGCTGTGGGAGAGGCAGAGCTTCCTGCTATGGACCTCAAACCTGTAAATGTTTCTTCTGCATCTGCCATGAAAAGAAAAATTGAGATGGCCTTGTGGTATAATTTTCAATATAGAGACACGAGATATCGATCTTTCACCTAGAGAATAGTTATGGGTGATCATACCATCATGAAAACCAGGTTCTAGACAGTCTCTCTTTAATCTTAGAGTTTCCATGAGAATTACAGGGATTTTGCTTTATTTCTAGAGTGCCAATATGCCCACAGAATCATTGGGTGCAATGGGATTTCTTCTTCCTTTGAATCACTGCACTAGAAAATATCTGTAGAGATACTGAAGAGCCACACAAACTTTGATCAGACTGTGTCTTGTGATTCTGTCATCTTTGTCCCTCGCTCTGAACATGCCTGTGTTTTCCTAGAATATCTAGAAGTCCCTCCTTCTGAACTCGAAGAATAATATTGGCTATTCAGTAAATAGCCACTATTTACTGAATAGCCAATGTAGCCTCACACTTGTAGGGGACCTAGGTGTTTCTGGCTTATGCCTTTATATGTTTTAGGGATTTAAAAAAATCAGTAAAATATGCCTGTTGTTCTTGACCTGCAAAAACAGGACTCCAGAGGTCAGTTACCCGCAGCTGAAGGAAATAAATCCCTGAGACCAACCATGCATTTCCTTCAGTACATGAGAATTGTATAAGGCTGCATGCATTTATTCTCAGGTCTTGTTTACCCTGACAGTTTAGTTCTTAAGATGAAGTATCCTCCAGCATGACAGTCTTGTTCTCAGAGACATGTTGTTCTTCCCTAGAACCCATCCTGGCTGTGAAAAACCCCCTGACAACAGCTGAAGTTGCACCTGGAGGGGATGCCACGTTCACTGTTGACCTGACCAAGACGTGTTCCGGCACTTGGTACCTGAATGGCAAAGTCTTACAGGAAAGCGAGACCTACATCATTAACAGAACCCAAACCACTCACACCCTGGTCATAAAGAATGTCACCAAGAAAGATGATGGGGCAGAAGTGAAATTTGTTGCCAATGACATTGACACCAGCACCAAGATGAGAGTGAAAGGTATTTATTTTCATTGCTATCCTTTCTTCTCTCAGTCAAGGAGTGTAGGTGATTAAAGCTGGGGCTGGAGGCGTCCCTTGGTCTGTGGGAAGCACCTGAAATTGCATCATGTGATTAATGTGTGTCCTGGTAATGACCTCACATGATAGCTCAGCGTGAGTTGATCTGGGCAGCTGGTGGTATCTGAACTAGATTGCTTCACATCAGCTCACAAATTTCTGTCCAACTTCTGTCATTCACAACCATCTGTCAGTGGATTCTGTCACCAAATCTGCCACTAATTCACCTTAAAGTGGTTATTTCAGTTCTAGGTTTGATCAGTCTCTTTGACTGTAATAATCTTTCAAAAGTAAAGGAGCAATTTAATTACTAACAAAGCTTTCCTTGCAGGATTTTTAGTTCACCATCTGTGGGATATACAAGTTAGCATCCTGGAACTTGATTTAAGATCAAGGGTTCCTCTATGAAATGAGTCACATCTGTACCTACTGCATCGCAAGGCAAAACATAATGAATCCTTCATTCTGGAAGGATGTGTTTGGCTTTGGGAGAAGATCTCTGCAGAACCATGTTTAGAGAGTTATTTATCAGTAGAAAAAAAAGTGGGTTTTTTTTTTGTTTTCTTAGTGACTCTGGCAATAAAAACAGATTAAGTTTTCTGAAATGGAAAAATCCACTCAGTATTGACATGAGTGTGAGGACAGCGACAGGATCTAATACTTTCAGAGATCTCACAGTCTACAGCAGACCTGTATCAGGGATAAGTTATCTTGATATAACTCAAAATAACGAAGCCTCTTGTCCTGGCAGGAGCTGCAGTGAGATTCACCAACAAGAGCAAAGACATAGAAAAAGTCTCTGCTCGGCTGCGGGAGGAAGCCAAACTCCAGGCTGAGCTTTCAGACACAGAGGCCACTGTGAAGTGGATGAAAGATGGGAAGGAGCTCAAGGCAAGTGAAAAATACGAGCTCCAAACTGTGGGGAAGAGGCACATCCTGAAAATCCGCAGCACTGCCGAGGAGGACGCTGGAGTCTATGAGTGTGTCTGTGACGGGGATAAAATGTTTTATCAGCTCTCAGTGAAAGGTACGTGACTGCCTGGGCTGCTCTGCACTAATGGTGCTCCTGCCCTAAACTCATGGAGCCATCAAGGCACGCAAAGGGAGTGCTCCAGAGGGAGTCTGGTAGTTGCCCATCAACGTCCAGCCTCGATGATGTGGTCCCACAGCAGAACTGGGAGTGAATACAGGAGCTGGCACGGTGGTAAGAGCTGTGCTTTCACTCCAGTTGGCATCTTGATATTCCAGAGGAACTTGGGGTAATTTTGTGAGGTTGAGTGGTGGGTTGGGGAAAGTGCTTTTGTCATGAAGAAATCCAGCCCTAGGGGCACAACATGAAACAGGATCCCATGTCTGCCCCACACTTGCTGTGTGACATCAGACAACTCACTGAAGAGAGAGTTCAGCTCTGAATAAGGTTCTGATGGTGCAAGATCATCTTGGCATTGTGGGGTCTGGGGTTTTTTAAATTATTTGTTTGAGGATTTTTTTGTTCTTTTCTGTCAATACTCTGGTGTATAAGAACAGACCTTTCCAGGGCACATTGGATGGCTTAACCCCTTCCTGTTTACAGGGTGTCTGGATGCGTAGAAAAATCAGCAATATAGCACTTTATTTTGATATTTCTTGAACCAGCAGTGTTTTACAGTTGCCCTATATTTTTGGCTGTTCTTCCTTTCATGGCAGTCTCTACCCTGAAACCAACAGCATTAAGCCTCCTTGCAAACCTTCCCATCTGTGCAAGATTTTATGAACTAGAATAAGGTTGCCTCTGCCTTGAAGGGGACGAAGTCTTGCCTAAAACCTCCAGCATATCCCCAGATTGTTCCTCACATGGATCGTTAGATGTCTGCTCAGGTTCAGAGTACACAGCCTCACTCCAGGCCAGTCCAGCCTGTTGTCAGAACATCACTGAAACTCCAGGAAAACCAAAAACTCTCCAACAACATTTTTTAGTGTTAGGGAATCAAGGCATCACTTTATTCTGGCCAGGATGTTGTTCTGGCCGGGATGTGCAACAGAAATAATTTCATCCACACATTGCCTGGGCTCTGAAAAGAAAATCATTCCATCACAAATCGTTCTTTACTAGATTTTTCACATACTTATACAGCCAAAATCCAGAGAAATTAATTGGTTCCATGTTCATTGGTCCCAAGTTACGCAGTTCTTAGTATTTGGTTTCCTATTGGTTATTGATCCCTTTGCCTTTGCTAATTAGGTTCTCATTCTTTGTGCTCTTATCCCAGACCAGGTGTCTCTGACCATGCCAGGGGTGATGTCTGGAGCTGATGTTCATTAATGGTCGTTAATGGTTTTATCTTTTGTGTATTTTCTGTGCTACCCCCAGTCTGTTGAGATGTTCAGCTCATCAGGCCTCGAGTGGTGAAACAGTCCTTTGAAAAGAAACTTCAATCCCCTTCCCCCAGGGCAAAGGTGAACAAAACCCCTGAATAAAGTTATTTACAAAATTTTAAACTTTGCATCGTTTCCAACAAGACAGGGGCAATTTCAGTGGCTGTTTTTCTTTGACCTGGCAACTTCACTCTGTAAAGCCATTTGATTTCCGTGTTCTGTCCCACAACTCACCCCTTACCTTCCTCCCAGCCATGATCACACTGTTTCCACACGGAGTAAGTCTGAGGTGTTTCATCATCATGTTCTGCTGGCATCTCACCCTTCCTGGTCTCTGTAGAAACAGCAAAGTCTGAGAATATTGTGGTTTTTTTCACATTTGACAACTTGTTTGGTTGTTTCAAAGAGCAAACTTGAGAGAGCTGAAAAAAAAATTTAAAATGTGACTAAATCTATATAGAGAGGAATTTCTGTCTACAACTGGCACCTGCTCTTAATTTTGATTTTTTTCTCTCTTGCTCTGCGTCTTTTGCATCATTTTTCATGCTGACAGTTCTACCCACATTTAATTGAATTACTTGATGGATGTTTCCACGTGTTTTTCACTGTAATGTGACTATCAAATGAGTAATCAATGCTATTATTTTAAAACCTGCAGCAACAAGCTGTGATTTAAAGTCTGCTGTTTACAGCTTGATTGCTGAAGAACCACCTTTGGTACCTCTCATCCTTGTGGGGCGAGGCTCACAAATGCTGTATCAGCATTTTGCCCTCCATTATCGCCACCTTTTATCAGCCATAGGGAGCTGGGGCATCATTTGAGGAGCTGGTCAGTTGTGCATGGCACGTGGGCATCATGTGGCTGCCGAGGGGCCACTGTGCCGAGCCACGGCCACTGTGTCAGTGCCTGGGCCTCCTGCCCAAAACAGCCAGAAATGCACTCGCCGTTTGTCACTGCAGTCCCTGCGCTGCCCTGAGCCCCACGTGCCAGGCACCCTCTGACACATGACCTCCCGTGGTGAAAAGGGACATCTGAGACGTCTCCTTCGGGCTGCCCTGGTGGTGTTTTTCACTCTGGTTTTCTGAGGAAGGGAAAGGTGAATCAATGAACTCATCTGCCTCTTCTTCCTCCCAAAACTTTCAACCTGTGGGCTGAGTTTCAGTAATGCTGGTGAAGAAATGTCTTAGCAGTGCCCTTCCCTTCCCTTCCCTTCCCTTCCCTTCCCTTCCCTTCCCTTCCCTTCCCTTCCTTTAAAATAAGAATTGAATTCCATTATCCAGAGGCTGATGGGACTGTGGTTTCAGGGTCACATTTTCAGCTTTGATATTTTTGGGGGTTTGAATCTTTTGCTTTGAGGCAATTCGTGACTCAATTATTTCACTCCATGTAAATATGATGCCAGATTTATTGTTTATTTTCTATGCTCCAGTAAATTTCCAGGACTAAATTTCTTTCAAGTTCAGTCCTATGAAATATCCGTATAGATTTTTAATTTTATGTTATTCAGTTTATCTAGATTAGATTTTAACCCCTTCTAGAGTCAATTTATTTGCCAGGTGGTTACAATACAATGACTGAATACCCTTCATGGCTTTCCCTCCAGTTTATTTCTTTTCTCATCTCCTTTTAAAATATTAAAGCTCTGTTTCCTGGGGCTTCCTCTCCTTGACTCAGCCTCTTTTGTCTGTGTGCTCTGCTTTTTGGACACGGGATAATCAGGAATACGGTTGGAAATTTGTCTGCTTCTGCTTTGGAATCTCATAATTAGATCCACAATTAAATAAATAGATTTGGTGTGATGATAAACGAATGCCTAACGTAGACGTAAATGCACATTTTTACTGCTGTGCACAGAATTCTTTACGAGAGCTGTGTGTCTGTTTTGTTTCAGCACTTGCAAACTTCATAAACAAAGAGAAAACTGGAGGAGTTGTCAAGGCCACCGCTGGAAAACAGGCTGAGTTTGTGTCCGAGACCTCCGAGGCCAACATCATGGTGAAGTGGTACAAAGATGGGAAGGAAATCTCAGCCAGCAGGAAATTCACCATGGAAGACAAAGGCAAACTGCACAAGCTTGTGGCTTCAGCTGTGACCAAAGAAGATGAAGGAACTTACACGTGCAAAATCGGGGATGACACTCTAACTTTTGATTTAAAAGTCTCAGGTAAGTTTGTGCTGCAAGTATGGGATCAGAGTCTGTGTGAGAAACGCAGGATTTTGTTCTTTAGAATTGTCCTACCTCATAAATTGACAGATTTTTGGGCCAAGGTTTCACAACACTTTCAGGGATTCTGACCCTTGCTCTGAGATTCTGACCTTTGTGGTGATCCTGATGCAAACCCAGAGTATGGGCAAATAATAAAACAATGCTGTGATTTGAGTCAGCTCAAGCTTTTTCTAGGGCTGAAGCCCAACCCAAACACGAGGCTGGCTGAACAGCTGGCAGCCACATCTGGCCTTTATTCTTTTAGCTCAGTGTGTGCATCATCTTAGGACCACCTCGGCCAGGGGTTCGAAGTCTTGCTGTGAAAGCCATGTGCCCTCCTTTGACAAGTTTAAATCCTGATTTTTGAGAGTTAAACATCTCCTGCTGTTCCCAGAGGACACTGTGATCTCAGAGATCACTCCCTGTGGTTCTGGAAGTGACTCTATTAGGCTGTGTCACGTGCCCTTCACACAAAGCGCGTGGTTGTCAGGTCAAGCCCAGAAGAGAAATGCTTGTCACCACTGCATTCCAGCCCAGGATGGAGCCAGAGTATAAAATGACACAAGAATTCATCTGTGAAATTCAATATCTGTGAAATTCAACTGATTCGAGTTGCATGTTTGTGGGAACTTTTCTTCTAAATGGGGTTTTCTGGCTTGTGCCTGGAGACTAATTTTTAACCTGGTCCTAAATTTAAGATTGAAACTCTCCTGAAAGCTTCTCCTCGCATGTCTGCAGGCTGCAGTATAATGCAATTTAAGAGAAGTCACTGTTGAGTGCTCGTGACCTGTAACAGAATATCCAGGTTACTGTGATGCTGTCCATTAGTTAACCAAAGACTCAGCAAAGCTGATTAATTTAGGACAGCACTAGTCTTGAGGGACTGCTGTAGGATTTAGTGAGCTGGAGGGATTGCTTCCAGCTGGTGTTTGCTCAGGTAC
This sequence comes from Callaeas wilsoni, assembly GCA_013398955.1. Lineage (NCBI taxonomy): Eukaryota > Metazoa > Chordata > Aves > Passeriformes > Callaeidae > Callaeas > Callaeas wilsoni. The sequence goes on from VWPU01003038.1 coordinate 36,525, forward strand.
TCCCTCTGCATCTCACCTCCAGTTCTCTTCTGAGAATCCAGCATTATGCAATTTCTCTTGGAGTGTGATTCTCAGTCCCTGACTTCACCCATTGAAAACTCGGTCTGAACGAGCCAAGCAGGCTCTGCCCAAACTGACCCCTCTAAAGGCAATTTGTGCAGTCTGATTAGAGCTGTCTAAGATGGATTTTAAAAGTGTTCTGGTGGTGCCTTTGTCGGAGCATCAGGTACAGAGGATTGCCTGAGCTTGGTATTAACTTTTTGCCGGCCATGGGCAGACTCGGTGACTGTCACCTGTAACTCGTGTCACAAAATATCACATGGCTCAGGCAAAGAAAACCGGTACCTGCTAAATCATAGAATCACAGAAAGGTTTGTGTTGGGAGCTTAATGCCCATCCAGTTCCACCCCCTGCCATGAGCAGGGACACCTTCCACTATCCCAGGTTGCTCCAAGCCCTGTCCAACCTGGCCTTGGACACTTCCAGGGATCCAAGAGCAGCCACAGCTTCTCTGGGCACCCTGTGCCACGGCCTCCCCACCCTCACATGGAACAATTTACTCTTAATATCCCATCTAACCCTGCTCTCTGGCAATTTGAGGCCATTTTGCTATGTTCTATCCCCACAAACATTTTGGTGAACAAGGATTGAGTTAACAACACCTTAGCCAGGGCAGCTTCCTCCTTGTTTCATGTGTCACCATAAAAATTTTCCAGAGTGCTGAGAAGCAGCACTGCACACTCAGGGGGTGGTCTCAGGGCAGGGAATCAATCCGCCTCGAGGGTAATGAGATACCCCCATAACCCTGAACAGCAGGATTCTGGAGGGACCATCCTCCTTTGGCCAGCTAATTGTTGAAGAATAGATCAGTCCTAATGAATGCAAATTTTAATGAAATAATTGCCTGTCATGGCAATTGTCCTTGGGATACTCAGTGACTGAAAGCAACAGTTGCTGCTAAAAGAAATGCAATACTGAGCTGAGGCTGGCTCAAAGTGACCGCCCTCAGCCTGCTCGTCAGGCCAGGGCTGCCCTGATGGAATGAAGGCTCTGAAATACTTGACATGCCCATCAAATATTGCTCCTTAGCTTAGGGACAGGGTGTGTTGGGGAGGTTTGCTCACATTTTACACCAAGGTCTCTGTCTTCACTTCGTTGCCTTCACTTTTACCTTTACAAAGACACTTGCAAAGAGTCTTAATTGACAAAAATGCTGTATTGTTGCTGCCTACATGACAAATATCCTGTGTGGCTGTTTGCACAGCCCATATCTGTGCTGTCACCAGGGTTTGAGCTGAGCTATCCATGTAGGAACCTCAGCAGAGCTGCGTGAGCAGTCCTGAGTTCTCTACAGGGAAGATCAGTTTCAGCCAGAAGATATGAGATTATTGACTCCTATATTCATTTGGGTTGGAAAGTACCTTAAAAACCATCTCCTTGCAACCCCCTCCTGTGGGCAGGGACGCCTTCCACTAGACCCAGTTGCTCAGAGCTTTTTCCTGACATGAAGTTGAAGCTACAGGACTGGGCTCAGAAACATTTAAAAAGGGCTCCTCATCACTTCTAACTAGATTTTCTGAGACTTCCCAGGTCTTTTCAAAGCTGTTTCTGCCCTCAGACATCCACCCCCCCTCACCCCCCAGAGCTTGCTTGACATCGGAATCAAGGAGTGATAAATGAAGTGTGAGCAACTTGAGGGCGTCTTAGCTTGATTGGAAAGATCCAGGAGGATGTAGGGCAGATGAAGGGGATTTTGCTGGAATTGAGAGCAATTATCTGAAGATCAAAGGGGTTTGCACCTTCTGTCAGAGAGGCATCAACTATGTGCGATAATGCAATAGCGATCAATAATTACTGTATCCTAACTTTGTGCTGATAGACCTGCACCAAGGCATAAACTTTTCTCTTTTCCACTCCAGACGAAGCTGTTACTTTTGTCAACAAGCCCAAAACGACCCCAGAGGTATTGGTCAGTCCTTCTGAAAGCCTTGAGCTGGCGTGTGAGGTGTCAGCTGCGGGCGGGGCCGTGGTGTGGAAGAAGAATCAGACTGAGGTGAAGCAGGACCAGAGGACAACGATCGTCTCCCAGGGGACACAACGCAAGCTCGTCATCAAGAAGGTGACACAGCAAGACCAAGGCAGCTACACCTGTGAAACGAAGGACGACAGAACAACATTCCAAGTCAAAGTCAGAGGTGAGAAAATGCCAGGAATTCCACAGATAAATGAAGATTCCGTTCTGAGCGGTGTCTTACATCCAGAGGATCATCCATAGTCTCCCCAGGGTGAAAGATCTCAGCCATAGTACTTGATTTTTTTGGGCAGCTTTCATAACAATATTTTATACACACAGTTCTGCATCCATGACTCGTTGTTGCCACAAAAAAAAAAATATAGTAAAGGATGGACATTCCTTCTCCTATCACAATTAGCCGGTTTGTTTGCAGAAAAACTCCCATGGGAAAATAGTGTGAGGCCATAGCGGAGGGGATGGATAAAGGGGAAGGAGGAGGTATTTGAAGAGCTCTGATTAGATCCCATTCCTGAAACGTTGGATGGGGCTTGGAGCAACCTGGTCTAGTGGAAGGTGTCCCTGCCTGTGGCAGGTGAGTTGGAATTGATGATCTTTAAGGTCCCTTCCAATGCAAATCATTGCATGGTTAGATGGAGAATGATGGAACTGTTCCAAATAGGCAGGAAAAGAGCAATGGCTCCTGGATGTGAGGATGCAGGCACTGTTCCCTTCCGATTCGCTGGAAGCTTGGAGTGACATAGGGAGAGAAAAAGAAAGAAGTGGGAGGAGGGTTAAGGCAATGTGTGTTGGTGCTCCAAGTCCTACATTTAAATCTGTGCTAAAACTGTGAGTTTTTAACATTACTCCAAAATTCCCATAAAATTCCCATTCCTATTGACCTCTTAGCAAGATGGAGATGAAGGTGCTTTCTTGCACCAATGGCCCATCATGATATTACCTGTCAGGGGCAAGTACAGTGAAATAAGAGAAATGTGATTAAACACCAGAGACAACAACTGCAAAAAGCTGTGTGTGATGTTGGGGTTTCCTTACAGAGCCAGAAATTGTGTTTATGAACAAGGAGAAGGTGCAGAAAGAGGTGAAAGCTGCACTATCAGAAAATGCCACGCTGAGCTGCGAGGTGGCCCAGGAGAAAACGGAGGTGAAGTGGTACAAGGATGGGAAACTCATCACCTCCAGCAAGAAGTTCAAGGTGGAGTCCGAGGGCAAATCGCGTCGTCTGGTGGTGGGTCAGGTGGAGAAGAAAGATGCTGGGGAGTACACCTGCGAGGCTGCTGGCCACAAACTCACCTTCAGGATCGTCGTTACAGGTGGGAGATTGTTCATTCTCATCACAGAAACGTCCCTTACTACAGAAAAATGCAGCACGCTTTGGGCTCCAGGGTCTGTGCACCCTAAAACTTCATTGAGTAGTAATGGAGGTCAACCACTCATCCACTGTCACATTGATGCTGACAGCTGGACATCTTCATCCATGGCACAAGTCCCCCTCAGTGCTCCTTGGTGTTTTCTGATTTCCCAGTAATGGAAAGATAGACAAGTTTCCATTCCATTGTCATTTACAGGGATAAAGGTAGGGTCATCTCCCGGATATGTTGGAAAATAAGTCTGGAAAGTGAGCAAGGCTTCTGTATGGGTCCCAGTGGCAAATGAGATTTGGTATTTATTTGTCCATTGCGTTATGGAACAAAACAATGGATTTCTTTTGGAGATGGGAAAAAACTGAAATCCTGAGGCACTGGATCATTTTTCTCAGAAATGGCTGATGTGTTGTCCTCAGGCATGACAAAGGTCCATGTCCTGTCTGAGCATTAAAAAATACCAGAGATGTGGAAGTTGTCATGTTTTTCATTTGGGTTTGAATCACTTTGGACAGCATCAACTTATGTGTGATTTTGAAATTACTTCTCCCACTCTACAGAAGCAGAGGATGCATTTATCAACAAAGACAAAGTGCAGAAAGAGGTGAAAGCTGCACTATCAGAAAATGCCACGCTGAGCTGCGAGGTGGCCCAGGAGAAAACGGAGGTGAAGTGGTACAAGGATGGGAAACTCATCACCTCCAGCAAGAAGTTCAAGGTGGAGTCCGAGGGCAAATCGCGTCGTCTGGTGGTGGGTCAGGTGGAGAAGAAAGATGCTGGGGAGTACACCTGCGAGGCTGCTGGCCACAAACTCACCTTCAGGATCGATGTCACAGGTGGAGATAGATTTTGGGTTGTATTTCATTGGCTTTTCTTTGTATCTGGGTATTTCCTCCCATTTTCTCTGATTAAACCACTTTCTGATGCTGGTCTAAGCTGCCATTGCAGTGAGGTTGTGTAGGACTGAGCAGATGTGGAGCTGACCTGTTCATACCCTGATATCAGCTCCTCACCTCCCTGTATGTCTCCTTCAGCTGAGATAGTGAACAAAACTCCTCAGATAGTAGGCACTGTTAAAAAATCTCTTCCATTTTGATCGCCAGTACTGGTATTCCTCCTTCTCTTATGGGTATTCTTCCATGAAAATCACTGTTTTCCTTCCTCTTTTTTTGCAAGTGATAGGACAAGAGTGAACGGTCTCAAGTTCCACCAGAGGTTTAAGTTGGATGTCGGAAAAAAATTTTAATCAAAAACATTCTCAGGTATTGGAACAGGCTGCCCAGGGAAGTGGTGGAGTCCCCATCCCTGGAAGGATTTAAAAGCCATGTGGATGTGGCACTTGGGGACATGGTCAGTAATGGACCTGGCAGTGCTGAGGGAACCGTTGGACTCAGTGATCTTCCAAGATCTTTTCCAGCCTAAATGATTCTGTGTTTTCTTTCTTCTTGGTCCCAGTATCTTTTGCAAGACGTCCGGTGACTTTTATCTCAGGCTCCAGGCAGCCGTGGACATCTGAGTGATCATTTCTGAACTGGATGTTAAGAAAGGGTTTGTTTGGGATTTTTAGTTAATATTCATAGCACCCCACTGTCTTTACAGCCAAATCCTTCTTTTCTAATATTAAAATTCTTGTACCATATGCAGAGATGATCAGAAGAGGGAAGAAATTTTCACCTCTGTTTACTTATAGCACCAAACAGAGGTTTGGCATTTTATCAGCTGTGTAAAGAAATAACTGTGTTGGGAGTCTATTGACTCCACTCTGTGTGGAGTACCCAGGCTGTGAGCTGGGGAATTTTGGCTCTTTTTCATTCATTGTGTAGCTTATTCTTTGGCTGAGGGAGCTGCCAGTTTCAGTGGAAGACGGGTAAGGAAGGAAGGATAAGTAAGGATAGATTTGGGAGCTTCCAGAGAAAATTCAATATGGACCTTCATAAAAACACAGAATAGTTTGAGCTGGAAGGGACCAAAAGATCACCTCGTCCCCACCCCCTGCCATGGGTAGAGACACCTTCCACCATCCCAGGTTGCTCCAAGGCCCATCCAACCTGGAACACTTCCAGGGATGAGGCAACCACAGCTTCTCTGGGCAAAATATTTATAAACCAAATTCTTGTTTGCTGCTGGCACTGATTCGCACATTACTGAAGAGGTGTAGTCAGAAAACAGAAATTTCATGGTTTACACGTGAATTTCTCTCTCTGAGGGAGCTGTCTGCCTCAGAAAGCAGAGGTTTCCAGCTCCCTTTCCAGCCGGGTGACCGCACGGCGGCGCGGGGGACCGTGACCCCTTGCCCCGTGCCGTCAGCCTGCCTTAGCTACCGTTGCTGTATTTCTCATGGGAACAACTGTAACACAACGTGCAAGTCCAGCACTGGCTGGAAAATGATCCAGTGTGAAAGTCAGGAGGGATTATGAGTACTCGGACTGGTTGGCTCTTCTGCAGCAGAAATCCTTCTCTTGCTAGATTATCCCAAAGTGCAGTGGATTTCTGGGTCTTAATTTATCCTGTTGCTGTTGCACTTGGAAAGCTTTTCAGGGTTCCTGTACTCCAGGGCTCCACTGGTAACACAAAGCCTTCCCTGTTTAAGGACAGGTTGAAGGTTAGATGCTTAGTGTTGGGTTTTGGGATGCCACTGTAGTTTTTGGCTTAATATAAAAAAAATCAGCTACTGCACACCTTGGGACTGAGTTGGACGTGTAGAAAAAGAGCTGATTCTGAAATCTCAGTATTTCAGGTTCCATGGTATGCAGTGAAATCCACATTTTAAATCAGTGAAAGCTTCATGTCCTGAAAATATTTTTCCTCATTTCCACTGAAACTTCACTAACTAGTTTCAGTTAAGGTTGGAAATGTCATCTGCACTGAACACCTGTTTAAATTTAAAATAAGTTTCTAAGAGAAATTATCAACTGGTGTAAATCACTTTGGAAGCTAATTAAAAGTTTTAGTCACACTTCCTATGAGTATAAAAATTATTTATATGAAAGGTCATAAATGGAAAGGACAAGTGAGATGAGTCTGGAATATTCCTGCTCTGCTAACCTGACATTTTAAATACAGCCCTCATTGACACAGACTTGTTTTACAACCTATTGAATACACTCTGCATATTCACACTCAAAGTTGTAGATGGGAGTTTAAATATTTATATTTTTGCAATCAGCTTTAAATGCAAAGCTTGGTGTGTGCTTGAGTTCTTTCAGGTGTCAAGATGCTGCTGACATGCCCTTTTGAGGAGCTTTGCATCACCCAGCATAGACCATGTGCCTTCTAAATGACAATGACACCTCCTCACACCCCTTCTACAGCCAACATAAACAGAGGAGCTCAAATTCAGAGCCCATAAGCAGGATTCCTGCTCCGTGTTGCTCCCTGCAGGACATCTCTCTTTCCATGAGCTGTGCAGTATTCATAGCAAGGCTGTGACGTGGCCCAGGAGCACGTGTGGTGCCACTGGCAGCAGGGGAGGAACTCGACCTGAGCTTACCCCATCTCCTCACCCTCCTCGGCAGCTGCTGCCGCTCAGAGTGCAGACGTGATGGAGACGGGAGAAAGTGATCCAGGAGGAGCCAAGCACGGCCCCAGGGGGCTGCGGGGAGTGATGGGGAGAGGCAGGCAGCAGCACAGGGGATGGAAGGAGCTCAGCATCACAGCCAGGGAGAACCAAGAGCCTCCCAGGTCACAGAATCACTGAGGCTGGGAAAGCCCTCCCAGACCGTCGAGTCCAAGCTGTGCCCGATGCCCACCTTGTCCCCAGCCCAGGGCACTGAGTGCCACGTTCAGGTGTTTTTTGGACACTTCCTGGGATGGCGACTCCAAACCTCCCTGGGCTGCCCCTTCCAATGTTTAACAGACCTTAGAGGGAAAAAATTCCTCCTGATGTCCAACCTGAACCTGTCCCAGCACAGCTTGAGGCCATTTCCTCTTGTCCTGTTGCTGTTCCCCGGGAGCAGAGCCCGACCTCCACGTGGCTCCGCCGTCCTACAAAGCTGTGTTACTTACAAGAGTTTAATATTGAATTATTTATGTTGGAAAAGACCTTTAAGATCATCCTATCCAATGCTGAAATCGGCACTGCCAAGTCCAAGATCCTGCAGAGCATCTCTACCCCATACAAGTAAGAACTTCGTGACACAAGACATTTCTATCTTACATATTTTCCTCTTTATTTTCCCCTATTTCAGAGGCAGAAGATGCCTTTGTCCACAAGGAGAAGGTGCAGAAAGAGGTGAAAGCTGCACTATCAGAAAATGCCACGCTGAGCTGCGAGGTGGCCCAGGAGAAAACGGAGGTGAAGTGGTACAAGGATGGGAAACTCATCACCTCCAGCAAGAAGTTCAAGGTGGAGTCCGAGGGCAAATCGCGTCGTCTGGTGGTGGGTCAGGTGGAGAAGAAAGATGCTGGGGAGTACACCTGCGAGGCTGCTGGCCACAAACTCACCTTCAGGATCGATGTCACAGGTAGGAGAATGTGCTGCATCTCTGTTTTTCATCCTGAAAAATTGAAGGAGAGGAAAGTTATGTGGCTTGTCAAACTCCATCTCAGTGGCAGTGACTGAGCCAGCTTCAGTGGTTTACTCGTGAAATTTTGTTCACACTCTTAGATCTGTCTTCATTTTTCAGAAACTAAGCGTGCACTGGATTTCTGTAGCCCAGACTCAGGTTAAGCTGAAGATCACTGGGGAATTTCCCTGGGAATCTTGAGAGATGCACTGGTAGCAAACTGAGAATTCAATAAATGCAAGAGAAAAAAAAGGGCACAGCAAATCTGAGCACAGGCATTCTCTTGCAAAAGCTCCTTTCTGAAATATAGTTTATTATAGAGGAAATGTTTTTATTATGGCCTCTGTCAATTGGGTGGAAATGCCAGAACTGTTCTCAGAAGCAGGAAATGAGGAAACCAGCTCTTTTCACCTTGCTGTTAAAGACAGCTTTTAATCTTGACGTCTTTCAGTTGGATCTCGATGAATTTGAAGCAAATTGAAGAGTTCATACATTAGATTTATTTTTGATCATGGCATGGTGCAAATACAATGGGGGCTGGCTAATTTTCATTCATTAGAAAAACATCGTTCTGGGATGACACATCTTGAGAACAAATGGGAAATAAAGATAGAGACAGAGAATAGGCTCACAAAGTTTGTTTCCCAACACTATCTTTGTTTTGCTGGCAAAGTAAACTGCAGCTCTTGAGTTAGTTGGGCAATTTAATGCTTGTCCTCTTACAGCAAACCTAATTCTGAGAGACCTCATCCACCTCAGTGCTGCTGGATTTTAGGATATATTATTTTCTGCAGATTTTGAAGAAAGACAGTGGTGGAAATGAAAGCAATTTTGGGGCCGTGTCTTGGACTACCAGAGAATGACTCCTTCACTGGCACTTGATGTAATTCAAATGTTAAAAATTAAATAAATGTTAGTGGCAGGGAATGTGAATGGGAAATTAATTTCAGCACCACAATTGGAAAGCCGATTTGTGCATTTGGAAAGAGATCTCTGAATTTTCAAAATCTGCCCTTGTACCCTCAATTGCAGAGGCAGAAGATGTTTTCATCAAAAAGGAAATGGTGCAGAAAGAGGTGAAAGCTGCACTATCAGAAAATGCCACGCTGAGCTGCGAGGTGGCCCAGGAGAAAACGGAGGTGAAGTGGTACAAGGATGGGAAACTCATCACCTCCAGCAAGAAGTTCAAGGTGGAGTCCGAGGGCAAATCGCGTCGTCTGGTGGTGGGTCAGGTGGAGAAGAAAGATGCTGGGGAGTACACCTGCGAGGCTGCTGGCCACAAACTCACCTTCAGGATCGATGTCACAGGTAGGAGGAAATTGTTTAGCCCAGCTTTCCTATTTCTAAAATATTCAGAAAGATTTGTATTCTCTATACTCAATGTACAACACTAGAATATCTTTAGGACATGGAACTCAATCCTTGAAAACCTGTAGGAGCTGCCCATCTGTGTAGGAACAGGGCCATAAAAAGGAAAGTATTGATTGCATCTCTCCATCCCCCCATGCTGATGAAATCAAAACACTGCAATGCAGCTGGTTTTCAGTGAATTTCAAAGTAGGGTCATGTTGAAAAATTATAGGAAATCTGCCCAATGTCTTCACTCACCAGAATAAAACAGATAAAACCCAATACTCTGAATTTCCCTTTTTTTCCA
>VWPU01003039.1:441-15483 GCA_013398955.1 Callaeas wilsoni
GATGGGGTTTACACCCTTGCCACAGTTCTTTGTTTGGGATGGGGTTTACACCCTTGAACACATTCCCCACGCTGTGTGCTCCCCACAGGAATAACTCTGCACTCCCCTGCCCTGCACTCCACACACCATCACGACTGAAGTGCGAATGGCGATGCACAAAGTGAGGTGCTGGGTGGAAGATCCAGAATCCCAGACAGTTTGGGTTGGAAGGAGCTCAAAGCCCGTCCAGTGCCACCCCTGCCGTGGCAGGGACACCTTCCCCTGTCCCAGGCTGCTCCCAGCCCTGTCCAGCCTGGCCTTGGGCACTGCCAGGGATCCAGGGCAGCCACAGCTGCTCTGGGCACCCTTTGCCAGGGCCTCCCCACCCCCACAGGGAAGGATTTTTTCCTAATATCAAATCTAAACCCACTTCCTGTCACTCCAGAGCTTCAGAGAAAGGGTGACAGATTCCCTGATGCTCTTGGAACAGACAGTTGGATCTTCTGCCTGTCACTTGGTACTTCTAAATACTCAGTTTGAAGGAGCCAAGGAAATAAAGTTTGGCCAATAAAGTGATTGCACAGACTGAAAATCAACCACAGAGAGGAAGCACTGAGAGGATTTTAAAATCAAAGTAGGTTTGTGTGGCAAACTAGATCGCCAGTCAAACACCCAGAGGCTCAAATGGCTGAAGGAGTAGCTGAAGGGAAGTTTCTGCAGAGAAGAGTTGGAGAAAATAAAGGCAAGGAACTCACCTCTCCTTGGAGGTCAATTGAGGGGTTGCAGTTGGTGAAGTCTTCCCAAAGCAGCAGCGTTTCCTCGTTCTCCTCCCATGTTAAACTGTCACAGTCGTCATCGAAATCAAACGTCTCGCGACTGAGGGAACAGAACAGGCATTAACCAAAGCACTCCAGCCCCACTCCCTCAGTCCTTTAATTAATTGTCTAGAAAAATGGGCTACGAGAGCTGAATGAGGGGACAATGCACGGCTGGAAATCCTCACAGCTTTTACAAACAGCCGGAGCCACTGTCCAAGTCCCTCTTTCCTGGGCTCTCTGCCACCCCGAAGCAGAATAAAAGATCCTTGTTGGAGCTCCTGCTCCAAGCACGAGGCCTGGCTCTGCCCTCCAGATGGAGCTGCACAGTAGCTTCCCCTGTTTGCAAAAACCACAAAAATGTTTGGAGCCGTCCTTTTCCTCCACGGGCAAAGGAGCCCAAACAGAGCACGGGGGATGTTACAAGGCACAGAATCCGTGCTGATTTCACGGGGGAGTTCAGCCAGCGGTTCCCCCGCAGCCCTTGGAACAGGGGCTCTGAAAGGAACAGGGTCTGGAAGGAAGGAGGATGAAAAGGCTGAGCCCCGGTGATGTGCAGAGGAGCACAAACGCTCCCGCAGCCACTGAGGGCAGGGCACAGCAGTGGCCTTTCACACCGTTATCTGCTCAAACCTCCTGCAATAAAGGAAAGTTTCAGTGGGCAGAGCACAGACCAGTAGCTGCTTCTCAGCTTGCTTAAAGAGCCCTGACAAAGAGCTGGAATTGCTCCCTAAGCAGCCTGGATTCCAGGCTGAAGCATTTTTATGACTTTAGCTCACTTCCTCTCAGCTGATAACATCTCAGGAAGGAGCGATGCAGTCCCGGGAGGCTGCAGAGCTTGGCAAGGGACAGGAGGTTTGTGTGGATCAGCAGCGCTGAAAAAATGTCATTTTGAAAACTTGGACACTCATGATTGTGCCTTTTGCAATTCCACTTCTTCAAATCGTTTTCTTTTTGCAAGATCTGTCCTGGTCAGAGAGCACAAATGCTCCCGGGCTGACCTCACACACTGCTCAAAATCCACTGCAGTCTGAATTTTTTACTACTTAATTCTTTAAAAATAGGTTCATTACAGCTAAAATTCAAGTTGCTTTATTTCTGTTAATGGTATCAGCCCCTCAATCTATTTCTAAGCTATTATTTTCTACTTCACAAAGACCCCAAGCCCATCCCCAGTGAGCCACCAACACTTTTCCACATCACCCCAGCATGACAGAACAAGGTTCCTGCAGCACTTTGTGCCACAGGTAACAGGACCAGGAGGTAAGAACCTCGTTAGCAGCACCGATAACAACCGGGTATCACAGGGCAGGTTTGGGAACAAAATGAAAACCTAAATGCATGACCAGCCTAGGAGGTGCATTTTAGCTTCTTGCTTTTTTAAAAAATCCACACACTGCCTGCTGTCACGCTGAATTTAGCAGTGGAGAAGTCAAAAATCTGTATTTATTACATTGATTATTACTAAGGGCCTAAAGACATCTGAAAGGAGTCCTAACAAAGGGAATCATCCACAGATTTTGCAAAAAACATCCCTCCCACACAGGGAATTCAGGCAGAAGGGGGGAAACACTCCACCTGAAAACAGAACTCCTGGCAATGTCTGAGAGCAGAAGAGGAGTTGGTGGTTCTCAGAGCAGTCCTTGTGTACTGCTCCACACAAATCCTGTCCTGCACTGTGTGGGAAAGCGCTGGGAGTTCTGCTCTCTGCTGTCGCTGCAGCAGCTGGCAGCAGACACCCCGCACCCCCAGCTGGGTGCTGCAGTCAGAGCCACGGAGCTTCCCGGGGCTCTTCTCTGCCAAAGGAGAACAGCACACGCCCCAAAAAGCCTCACCGGGCTGGGGCCACCTCATCCTGTCCCTGATGGGAGAAGGGGACACAGGGCACATCTCCAGGCACCTCCCTGAACTGCTCGGTGCAGCAGCAGGCGCTGAGAGCCCCTCCTCAGCTGCTGCAAACTTCCCTCGTGGGGGGAATTTGGTTTGGGGTAAAGCTTTGGTTTGGGGTAAAGCTTTAGGCAAAAAGACTTGGTTTGGGGTAAAGCTTTAGGCAAAATAAACTCCAGTTCTTCCAATCTGGGAGACTGGACTTCGCAGCACAGCTGATGACACCAACATTTCTGACACCTATAAATTGTTGCCCACTGATCTTCCAGACGGATCCACCACTCCCATCTGCCTACAGCCCAACTGAAAAGCATCCCAAAAAACTCGAGAGGTTTGTATCTTCCAGACAGATCCACCACTCCCGTCTGCCTACAGCCCAACTGAAAAGCATCCCAAAAAACTCGAGAGGTTTGTATCTTCCAGACAGATCCACCACTTCCATCTGCCTACAGCGCAACTGAAAAGCATCCCAAAAAACTCGAGAGGTTTGTATCTTCCAGACAGATCCACCACTCCCATCTGCCTACAGCCCAACTGAAAAGCATCCCAAAAAACTCGAGAGGTTTGTATCTTCCAGACAGATCCACCACTCCCATTTGCCTACAGCTCAACTGAAAAGCATCCCAAAAAACTCAAGAGGTTTGTATCTTCCAGACAGATCCACCACTTCCATCTGCCTACAGCGCAACTGAAAAGCATCCCAAAAAACTCGAGAGGTTTGTATCTACTCCAAACTGAGCTTTCAGTTCAAATCCTATCCAGCCAAGCAGCAGCAAACTCTAGAAATCAAATATTCAGCCCAACATGCAGAAGAGACTCCTGGTTTTGATCCTTTTTTGTTGCATTTTGCCTCTTTTGCAACAACACAGAGCAGCAAATCTAGTCTGTATTTTTTATATCCTCTGTAAAAGGAGGATATAAACTTGAGGGAGGAGCAGAAATCCGTTCATTTGAAGTTCCCCAAACCCTCCTGGCCTGCGCCACGCTGCCAGCTCGGGGGCTCCAGGCTAAGGCTGCCTGTCAGGAGGAGTTTTCCCGGGATACTCACAGCTGGTTGAACATCCTCTTCATCTCGTCCGTGATGTTGAGGGAGCAGCTGACCTCGTCGTCCGAGAACCTCCCGTTGTCCGCGTCCTGCTCCGACAGGTCCTCGTCGGACGTGAGCTTCCGCTCCTTCTTCTTGGAAGCCACCTTGGGTGGAGAGAGCAGCAGTGACTACAGGGCTCAGCTGAGGGGGCAGTGGGAAATGGGGGGTGGAAGGAGAGGAGAGGCGTTAGGTCTGAGCGGCTGTAACTGCCCAGCAGCTCCCGGGAGATCCGGGGATGCCCTGCCCGGCGAGGAGCGGTGGACACGGAGCACAGGGAAGCAGCCGGGAAGAGCAAAGCAAGCTGCAGGCTGCCAGCGCTCCGGGGACGTTCGCCTGCTCACTGAGCCCGGCCTGGGACCTGCCAGAGGCCATGCAGAGGCTGGAATGAGCCAGGGAAAAGCGGAAGCGGGCAGCAGTGCCCAGGCAGAGAGCAGTGACAGAACTCTCCCTTCTCCTGCCGCCACCACAGCGTGGCCTCCAGCACGGGACCCCCGGCAAGGAACAGACAGGAAACCTTCCCAGAGAGCCTTTATTCAGGGCCATCCCCACCCCAGCAGCAGCAGCTGGGTGAGAATCCTCAGGCGGACACAGAAGGGTTGGCAGAGCCATGGAAAAGCCTCCAGGAAACGAAGTTCAGGGAACTCGAGGGACACCCCTACAAGGGGCACCAAGGGCTGGGAACAGAGAGGATCCCACAGGGCTGGGAACACAGAGAGTGCTCCCAGATCCCAGAGGAGCCCACAGGGCGGGGAACACAGAGAGTGCTCCCAGATCCCAGAGGAGCCCACAGGGCGGGGAACACAGAGAGTGCTCCCAGATCCCAGAGGATCCCACAGGGCTAGGAACACAGAGGGTGCTCCCAGATCCCAGAGGATCCCAGAGGGCTGGGAACACACAGGGTACTCCCAGATCCCAGAGGATCCCACAGGGCTGGGAACACACAGGATGCTGCCAGATCCCAGAGGATCTCAGCGGGCTGAGAACACAGAGGGTGCTCCCAGATCCCAGAGGATTTCAGATGGCTGAGAACATAGCAGATGCTCCCATATTCCAGAGGATCCCACAGGGCTGGGAACACAGAGGATGCTCCCAGATCCCAGAGGATCCCACAGGGCTGGGAACACAGAGGATCTCAGAGAGCTGGGAACACAGAGGATGCTCCCAGCTGGTGCCAAAGCCACAAACACAAGATCCACTCCCAACCTATGGCAGTTTTCCCTCTCCTTGGCACACAAACCATCCCTTGCTGGCCTTGCTCTCCAAGGTGTCGTTCTCCTGGTCATTTTAACCCCTGCAGGCCTGACCACGAGCATGCTCTGCAGTCACCTCTGAGCAGAAAGACTCAGCAGTTCTCCTCAGACACAAGAAGGAAGCACTGGCACCAAGCAGTGGCTCAACTTGCCAGAGAAATAATTCTCCTCTGAGGAGTTCTGAGTCTTCTGGGGAACATCAGGGGAAAAACCATCAAACATTTAGGCAACTTCACCAGTAGAGACCACAAGGATCTTTTACAGTGTTTTTGGACAGCACTTAGCACAGACTGTGTGGTATCACTATACACAGAAAAGCATCGGATTTACTAAAAGCCTGAACAAGACCCTTTTAGATGGAAGCAGAAGGAAGGTGGGTTAATCAGGGCCGAAACTGCAGTTGTGACAAGACCAGCTGCACTGGGAGTGACAGCTTTGCTCCAGGCAGAGCTGTCACTGCTCGCTTCTGGAGCAAATTAAAGGACTTTCCTTCTAGCACCAAGGAGCTCTGAGGAAAGCAGCTGGAGCAGCCAGAGCTCACCATCACAGAAATGTTATTTCTGGCCACGGAGCTCGAGTCAGAAATAAGAACATTCAGATGGCAGCTCCACGAGCTTAAAACCTCTCACTTGTGAAGGGAACAAATGGGAAGGAGGAATTATACAAACCTAGACCCTGTAACACTGCTTTTTTTTTCCCTGCATTCAGTGCAGACTAACATCAGACTCACAGCACGGCTTAAAGATCATCCTGGGACTCCTTTTTTTCTAAACTCTCCGCACTTTGCGCTCTTGGTGCTGCGGCAGCTCCTGCAGCAGAGCTACACAGACAGCGGGGGAAATACGGCTACGGAAAGAGAGTTCAAGAAAAGGCAAACGACCTGGACCACATTGCTCAGCACTGCTCCCTCCTGCCCTACCCTATGGAAAATTCAGGGCCTAATCACCTGGAAAATCTTGGAAACGTCTTCCGAGTTGCGCTGCTGCGCGACATCGCACAGCTTGGCCGTGATATCGATTCGGCGGCAGATGTCCATGTCCACCTTCATGGCCTTTTCTTGGATCTTTGTGTCCAGGTCTGTCATGGGCTGCAGGAAGGACAGCAGGGATTATCTTCTATTATTAGACAGTTCAGGCAAGAAGAGATACCCCACAGTATCTCTGGAACCCCAGGCCGCACCAGCGTTCACCAGCATCACACCCTGCTCTCCGGGCAGGCAGAGCGCGGGCAGTCTCAGGACTCCGCAGCTCCCAGGGAGTGCTCACCCCTGATTCCGACAACCTTTCAACTCTGAGGGATTTGCCACCGAAAAAACACCTGCACCCACCCCAAAACAACTGCTCGGTGTGGCAAGGGGAACCTCGGTGCCTCAGGAACAGGGTGGGACAATGGAATGCCCAGAGAAGCTGGGGCTGCCCCTGGATCCCTGGCAGTGTCCAAGGCCAGGTTGGACAGGGCTTGGAGCAACCTGGGACAGTGGAAGGTGTCCCTGCCCTTGGCAGGGGGGTGTCCTGAAGGTCCCTTCCATCCCAAACCATTCTGGGATTCCATAAATAAATGGAGAAAACCCCCCTGTGTAGCGTGTGCAGAGCAGAATGCCATCTAAAACCCGGTGGTGTTTAAACACTTCCCCTCCTTCAGACACAAAAGCTGTGCCTGCAGGGAGAAGCTGCTGTTAAACCAGAATCCAGGCTACACAGCACACAGAGCATGGAACCAGCAAATCGTGACTGGATCCAAAGAGATCCATGAAAACCTTGGCACAGAGAACACTCCTCACCAGCACGGACCTGGCTTCCAGCCCAGCAAAAATTCTGCATGAAAATTTCTGCATGAAAAAGACTGCCTTGTAGTAGTTCTAGTTTCTAAGAGATACTCCCACTCAGACAGAACATCTGGCTCCTTATGAAGGAAGAAACATTAAAAAATCCCCAAAGCATATTTTCCATCCTAGTCGAGACTTGCTCTGTTGGACAGTCCCACTCCTAAGCAATGCTTCCACTTGGGACACAAAAGTGGAAAAACCCTTTGCAGACCGTTCTTGAACATCAAATCCCCTTTCTAAGAGGAAAGCTTTGGGCTTTTTGTTGGTTTGCTTTGCTTTTTCCCACCTTTTTTTGATTTAAATTATTACAGAGTCTTCTCCAGCCCCTGTGACCCACCTTTAGAGCTTGAGCTTTTTGTCTTAAATTATTACAGAGCCTTCTCCAGCCCCTTTGAACCACCTTTAGAGTTTGAGCTTCTTGTTTTAAATTGTTACACAGAGTCTTCTCCAGCCCCTGTGACCCACCTTTAGAGCTTGAGCTTTTTGTCTTAAATTATTACAGAGCCTTCTCCAGCCCCTTTGAACCACCTTTAGAGTTTGAGCTTCTTGTTTTAAATTGTTACACAGAGTCTTCTCCAGCCCCTGTGACCCACCTTTAGAGCTTGAGCTTTTTGTCTTAAATTATTACAGAGCCTTCTCCAGCCCCTTTGAACCACCTTTAGAGTTTGAGCTTCTTGTTTTAAATTGTTACACAGAGTCTTCTCCAGCCCCTGTGACCCACCTTTAGAGCTTGAGCTTTTTGTCTTAAATTATTACAGAGCCTTCTCCAGCCCCTTTGAACCACCTTTAGAGTTTGAGCTTCTTGTTTTAAATTGTTACACAGAGTCTTCTCCAGCCCCTGTGAACCACCTTTAGAGATTTGTGTTTTCCAGACACACTGAGGAAAATAAATCTCTCAGCACTGACACACTCAACACAATCTTATCCCCTGAACTGGCAATCCTTATCTGCAGGAAGGAAAGAGCCACGTGCCAACATTTTGCACCTCTCTCTTCTAAATATTTACCCAGTGAGGTTCCAAACAAGCACTCCCAGTGCTTTCCTGGGGTTCCCTTCTCCCTCAGAGTGTGCAGAGTGCAGAGCGCTTTCCCTGAGGCCAGGAGGATGTTTGCCTTCAGCACCACCTCCCTTTCTGCACGCACGGAGCAGCCTCAGCTCCTCAGTGAGATGAAGT
Source organism: Callaeas wilsoni (assembly GCA_013398955.1). Lineage (NCBI taxonomy): Eukaryota > Metazoa > Chordata > Aves > Passeriformes > Callaeidae > Callaeas > Callaeas wilsoni. The sequence goes on from VWPU01003039.1 coordinate 8,459, forward strand.
CAGGCCAGAGCAGCCTCTCCCTCCCAGGCTGCCTCCAACCAGGCACGGCCAGCCTCGATTAACCACCAGAAGGACACGCAGCTAATTGCCAAATTTCCCATGAGCAGATCTAGCGGCCCCGAGAGAATGGATTTGACACCTGGGAGCGGGTTCTGCAGGTTTGTGTGAAGTCAGGAGAAGGCTGTTGCGTGCAAAAATTACAGAATAAATCGGCGTACCAGGGTTTATTCCTCAGACAAGTGGCTTCAGCACTACCTCAGGCTTACTGAGAAAGGCACCTTAATGCTCACCTGGCTTATCTTCCCAGATATCTGCATGAGTACATGCACTGTTTAAATAAAAGAATTTTATCCAGTCACAGCCTAAAAGATCCTCTGGCTTTGAAGAGAACTCGGTATCTAAGGAGACGTGAGGAAATTCCTGAGAAAACAAGCCTTTTTTTCTTTTTTTTTTTTTTTTTAAGCCATGAGGTTGAACCAGCCCTGGAAGCAAAGCCAGTACCTGAACCAGGATTACTGGATTCATCTTTTCAGAGCTTCATTAAGGGAGATGGGAAACGCTTGTTCCTCCCTGTGAGGTGGGGAGGGCCTGGCACAGGCTGCCCAGAGAAGCTGCCCCTGGATCCCTGGAAGTGTCCAAGGCCAGGCTGGACAGGGCTTGGAGCAGCCTGGGACAGTGGAAGGTGTCCCTGCCCATGGCAGGGGGTGGAACAGGATGATCTTTAAGCTCCTTCCAAGCCAAACCATTCCATGATTCCATACAACGTGTTCCTTTAGGAACATGATTTCCTTGCACAACTCGAGGCGAAGTCCCCGTGCCAGCAGCTCCTGGTGCTGCACAGAACCCGACCTGGGAGTTCTCCAACCTTTTTTTTTCCCAGATCCGAGTGCTGCCCACCAGCTGTGGGGAAGGGGAGGGGAGGGCAGAGTCCTGGTTATGGGCTAAGCAGCAGTTAAAATGCATCTCCACACAGACCAGGCAGGAAGCGGGGAAGGGGGATCTGTCTGATGCATTAGATCCCAGCAGCCATCACTAATTACACAGCAGCACTCCTAATTACACAGCAGCACTCACTGATCACCTGGCCACGGGTGAAGCCGTTTGCAGGACACACGCACCCACGGAGGGCCCTCTGTACTTACATCACTCATCAGACCCTTAAAGACCACCAGTTCTGCCTTCAGCCTCTCGATCTTCTCATTCAACTCCTCCTGGAGAGCTTCTGCTTCCTGGGCCTCCTGCAAGGGAAAACAGCCGAGAGGTGAGAGCCCAGCAAAGCTCCTCACTCAGCCTCAGCAGGCTGGTAAGGCACCAGGGAAAAGGGGGTTTAGAATGGAGCTTAATTCTTTAGTGAAATTTAATTGTTATCCTCCATTGAAACTTCCACTCCCTCCTCCCACTTTGTCACAATCTTTGTCACAAACTTCACCCTTTCCTGCTCCAGCTTCCCAGCACTAACACTGTCCAGTACAGCAGCACAGCTGCTCTAGCCAGAAGTCAGATTTTTAATTAAAAGACAAATGAAGAGATGACCAGCATGACAGAAGGTGCAGAAAACCCCCACACCCTTCACTCCAAACTGCTCAAACCTCACCTCTCGCAAGGTTTCCACCATAGACTCCAGGCTCATCCTCCTCGTCAGCTCCTCTTCCCATCTGAAAGACAAGATGTGCAAAGTGTTAATTATAGAGAAAAGTGGTTTTTTCCCCTCAGAATCACAAGTGTTCTGATGGCTGTGGGAGGATGACAGTTTTTGGAAACGCAGAGCAGATGGTGTCCCTCCAACCAGGAACATTCAGTCTGTAAGGGAAGAAAAGCTCCACTCTTACTGGGATCAGCGTTCCTCCTGCTCTCACACACAGCAGAATCATGGAATCACAGAGGTCTGGGCTGGGAGGGACCTCAAAGCTGATCCCATTCCAGCCCCTGCCATGGGCAGGGACCCCTTCCACTATCCCAGGTTGTTCCAACCTAGCCTTGGGCACTTCCAGAGATCCAGGGGCAGCCTCAGCTCCTCCGGGCAACCTGTGCCAGCCACCCCCACCCTCACAGGGAACAACTGCTTCCTCATTTCTAACCTAGATTTCCCCTCTTTCAGTTCATTTGATGTTTGGCTGCAAGTAAGGCGGGAAGTTTTCGGTCCAGGAAGAATCAGGGAAGTTATGTCAATCAAAACTCTTACAGTTTCCCTGTTCAGTCCAAGCAATCCGTACATTTCTGTGCCTTCTGTACCCAAATCCTCAACAATCTCCCTGCCACAGTGACTTCCCAGCCCCCCAACAGCCAGGAGAGCACTGGGACAAGTCCCCCAGTGCTGGGTACCCACACTCAGTGCTGAGGGTGGCAGGGAAGGAGACAGAGCTATCAACTGTGTAATTAAACCTCCCACCGTGTTCGAGGTCATTAGTGGGGCTCTGAGCAGTCTGGTCTGTGGAAGGGAGTGGCAGGCAGTGAAACAAGATGACTTTAAGGCTGCTTCCACCCCAAATCATTCTGGGACACTACAATTATCGCATTAAGTGTTAAAAACAACAACAAGAAAAAAAATATTCCTGTTTTTAAGCACCGAAACCCTTTACAGCAAAGGCAGAATCTGACAACACCAACTGGAAAGATTCTGGGAAAAGGATGAGACACACCATACACATGGACATGGTTTCAGTTTGGGGGCAGAGGGAAAGCCAAGTGTGTGCCCCTCTAGGAACAGGCACCAGTGCCACTCCAGACTTGCCTGGTCTGTCGGGACAACACCAATTACACGCCTGGAAAAGAAACTTTGAATACCACAGACCAAAAGAATCCTGTGAACAGACTCCCCACGTGCCACCACAACCATTTCTGTCGCTACTTCAACACTTATTAGAGCTCAGCTGCAACCGTGAGGCCAGAAATCCACGGACTCAAAGAAAATGCAGCGTTAAATCCACCAAAATGCATGGATTCATCGAGTTTTCCAACGCACAGAGCACGCTGGTGATGGCTGGAGCGCAGGATGACCCTCTGGGGGCTGATTTGATGCACGGAGCAGCAGCGTGGCCCTGGACACAGCTCTGCCTTCAGAGGGCAGAGTGAATCCCACCTGGAAGGGCAGCCAGAGGGAATCTCTGGGCAGGGAAGGACGCGGTGCTGCTGCACTTCGCTGTTCCCAGCAGCCAGAGGCGGCTGGGAGGCTGCACTGGGCAGGCCGCACTCGCTGCAGCTCCGAGGACATTCCCGCTCCGTCCGCTCTTCCCTGCTGCTGTGGGGCAGGAATATCCTGGATTTGTGCAGGAGGACTTGTTGTGCATCTTTTTTACCGGCATCGATCCACTGCCAAGCAGAGGAAAATATTTAGGCTGGAATTTGCATTTGTCACCAAACGTTTCAGCTCGGATTTCCATGCTCTGGGTGGGTTTTGTACTAATTACACGTACATTGCTATAAAAATAGCAACTTTGCCTTTCACATTCTAATATCAGAGGCAAGAAGGTGAAATTAATTAAAGCAGGCAATTATCCTGGCAATCTGTGAGCTGCTTCTCCTGTTACAGGACAATCATCCCTCCCGCTCCTGCTGCCAGTCGTGGATGGGAGTCGAGCAGACACTGCAAAAATTGATCTGCAGCTTCTCAAGGTTTTAACTCTTGGAAGGAGAGAAGCTGGCTGCACCCAGGCCCCACTGCTGAATTATTGCCTCCTCACCGTGCCCTGTGCCTTCTGCAGAGGGAGGGATGTATTTTTGGAAAACATCATCTGCGTATTTTTCCTGAGTCTGCCAAAAAGCCAGGAAAAAGGATTAGGGTTCCTTCCCCAGCAGGTCAGCTGCCAGAATTACACATCCCCAGGTCTGCTCAGACCAACCTTCCTCATCCTGCAGGGATCCCAGGAGCTCCATTCCTTTGTTTTGTGCCTTTTGCACAGCAGCGATTTACAGCCTAATTCCCTGCCAGCAAACCCAAACCAGTGTCTTCAGGAGAAGGGGAAAAGCTGCCACCTTCCACACACCCTCACACAATCCCTGTGTTTCTCTTAATCACAGCAACAATAAAACCATCGGGTGATCTTTAACCGAAAAGTTCCTGCCTGACTGAAGGGAATTCTCACAGCTCTGGCAAGAAGGGTCCTGCTAACCATTAACATCAAATTCTTAACCCCAGAGCACGTTTCTCCCACCCACCACCAAGCTGATTAGCCTCATTTAACAGCTCAAAACGCCAATCTTACTTTCCCCTCGCACTTAAACCTCGGGAGAATATCCGCAGGGAAGAGAGGAAGGAGCCTGGCAGGAAGGTACAGGGTGACAATGGAGCAGAGGATTAATTCTCCGTTTCAACTTCCAGGGAAGTGAGACAATAGGAAGATTGCTCATTCCTGTGATCATCCTGCATTTGCTGCAAAACACCTTTAAAGGGACCTTGGCAGCCGTGCTGCTGCACATTCCCAAAATCCAGGAGTCAGGGCACTGCGAGGATGCCAAGTATGGCTCTGCCGCCTTGATTATTCAACACACTCAATTATCCTCCCAGTCATTTATATCAATCAATATTCTTCTCCTCGGTTACCATCTAAAGTCAGAAGAGTTTTCCACGGTAATCCCAGCAGGCTGTGGATGTCCCTCTGCCCCTCTGCAGGCAGCAGCAGGGGTGCAGCCCCGAATGTCCAGGGATCCAGGGAAGGGCCCAGCAGCTCCGGGCGCTCCCTCCATCCCGAGGCACCTCCTGAATGTCAGGAAAATTAATCCACCAACACCAGAGGTTTTTGTCTAAAAAGGAGACAGAGGAGTCCCGTCCCTTTATTCGAATAAAGGGAGAGGCCATGGGGCGTTCCCCTGGGGTCTCTCAGATTTTTGGAGGACACAGCCTCCTTTTTATCCTAATTTCCCCACCGTATTTTCCCTCTCTCTTTCCCCATTGGCTGAGGTACTTGAGAGGTACAGACTTCCCAGAACGCCTAATTCCTAAGATTCCCTTTTAATGTATACCCTCCTTGCCTTTTTTAAATTCCTATGGAATTTATGGTTCTCCTCATTGTTTCTTTCATCTTCTGATATTCAATTTCATTTATTTGCAGACCTACAGTTTACTGATAAAGACAGATCTCTCTTTCCATTCATCAATCAGTGGAACCCTTTCCCATTGTTTCTTTTATCTCTCAGTGCTAGTTTTTATCTACCAGCAGGCCCACAGCTTATTTGTAAAGACAAGTCCCTCACTCCTTTCACGTTTTTCTCTTAGTGCTAGTTTTTATCTACCAGCAGGCCCACAGCTTATTTGTAAAGACAAGTCCCTCACTCCTTTCACGTTTTTCTCTTAGTGCTAGTTTTTATCTACCAGCAGGCCCACAGCTTATTTGTAAAGACAAGTCCCTCACTCCTTTCACGTTTTTCTCTTAGTGCTAGTTTTTATCTACCAGCAGGCCCACAGCTTATTTGTAAAGACAAGTCCCTCACTCCTTTCACGTTTTTCTCTTAGTGCTAGTTTTTATCTACCAGCAGGCCCACAGCTCATTTGTAAAGACAAGTCCCTCATTCCTTTCATGAAGAACTGGCCCTGCACAGCCAGGCAGCTCCACAGTGGGATAACCACGGGAGGGGAATGGGAGCTCCGGGATCCCTCTGGGTCCCTTCCAGCCCAGGATATCCCACGATTCTACGGCTCTGCAATACCCAAATGGGAAATGGCTGGAAAACCAGCAGCCTTCCCATCCTTGCAGCAGGATATGAACGATCCGGCTGCTCCCAAACATGTTTTATTTCTTGGCTCGCGTGCAGCAATTGCAATGATTTCCAGCTGCATCCAAAGCTCCCAGACTTTGGGGCTTTTTATTACATTTTCAGCTATTTCTTCTAAAAAAAGATCAGCAACAAGAATTTCAAACCGAGCCAGGCTTTTTTTTTTTTTTTTTAAATCCTTCTTTCCCACCTTCCAAGGACATGTCAGTTCCATCCGCCCCCAAATAAAGGGCAAGTCTGACTTTTTGGAAGCCCTTTTTTACCAGATGTGACACATCACATTCCAGGGGCATTCCGTCATTCCTTCGGGCCCCAGCTCAGCCCTGCCGCACGTCTCAGAGAGGAGAACAAAGGACGGCCGGCTCTCTGGGAAGGATATTGGGCAAACAAAACACCGGAGCAGGCAGGATTAACATTGCTTCGAGCAGTGTTCTTGTAAAGCTGAGTCACACCGAGAGCTCTGCTCCCTCGGAAATTGGAAGAGAAGCCACCAGCTCCCAAGAAAGAGATGGAGACACCTCAGGATAACAGCCCCTAAAAGCTTCCCTAGGTTTTCCAGCCTTAATGTTCATGGAATGACACCAAGCTCGGTGCTGACACAAGCCCCAAACCACTTTCCCACTGCCTTAAAAGCGCTGTCAAGGAATGGGATCCCGTTCCTTTCTCCTGATTCCTGTATCAAGTCCAGTTCAGGAACAGGGACCAGGGAAGGGCAGCAGATTCACAAAAACCCCTTTGGAACAGCAAGTCAGTTTTAAACAAGTTTGCCTTGCCAAAAGCTGTTCAATAATCGCCTTTTAGAGGGTTTTTAGATGTCTGGTTTGATTTAACCAGCGAACAATGTGCTCACAGAAGGCACCAGGTACAAACATGCTGGGTTAAGAATGTTTTTGCTCAAGGCAGAAAGGCACAAACAGAGCAGCTGATCATTAATGATGCCTGATGGTATCAACTGGATTATTCTTTCATTAAAAATATCCCTCCCTCAAGGAATAAAACATTCATCAAGACATACTTAATGACAAAATATTTATCCCATAAGCAAAACTCTTCAGGAAGACCCTTTTATGTAGGGTCATGGAGGGAAGAAAACTTCCAGATAGAAAAAGAGAAGCTTTGGCCGTGGTCTGAGCACCTCCCCTGCCACTCTGAGGTGCCAGCTGAGGCTTTCACTCCTTTACTGGAGCGTCCTCCCATCAGTTCACGGGGAGCAGAGCAGCAGCAGGACTATTAGGGTTAAGTCCAGAGCTGTTAGTTTGAAGTCCACAACAGGAAACTGAAGCGTTACTTTGAGCAGCAACCATACAATGCTCATG
>VWPU01003039.1:15631-38880 GCA_013398955.1 Callaeas wilsoni
TCCCCTGGCACACTGCCAGGGGATGGACCCAGCACCGAGGCTGGGCACCAGCACATCGGAGCGCCCCGAGGCCGTGTCCCAGTCCCAGCTTTGTGCTCCCAGGCTCCTCCCTGCGGGGCTGGGCTGCTCTGGACGCCCGAGTGGCGCTCACTGGAGCCCCAGCACGAGGCCATGCCCACACTGGCACCGCGTGGCGCTCCCAGAGCCCTGAGCACCAGGCCGTGTTCACGCTGGCACCACGTGGCTCTAACTGGAGCCCAGAGCAGGAGGCCGTGCCTATGCAGACACTGCATGGTGCTCACTAGAACCCTGAGCACGACGCCGTGCCCAAGCTGGCACCGCACGGTGCTCACCAGAGCCCTGAGCACGAGGCATGGTGCTCACCAGAGCCCTGAGCACGAGGCCGTGCCCACGCTGGCACCGCACGGTGCTCACCAGAGCCCCAAGCACGAGGCCGTGCCCATGCAGACACCGCGTGGCGCTCACTGGAGCCCCGAGCACGAGGTTGTGCCTGANCACGAACACCCCGAACGGCCAGCACCCCAGGGAACAGAACCGCTGGCTTTCCCTGCACGCCATCCCAGTGGTGGCACGAGCTGCTCCCAGCCCCGCTCTCCTGTGGGACTGGAACAGCTCCCCTGGCACAGCACACTGCCAGGGGATGGACCCAGCACCGAGGCTGGGCACCAGCACATCGGAGCGCCCCTAGGCCGTGTCCCAGTCCCGGCTTTGTGCTCCCAGGCTCCTCCCTGCGGGGCTGGGCTGCTCCTGCTGCCGGTGTGGTGCTCACTGGAGCCCCAGTACGAGGCCATGCCCACACTGGCACCGCGTGGCGCTCCCAGAGCCCCAAGCACACGGCCGTGCTCACGCTGGCACCGCGTGGCGCTCCCAGAGCCCCAAGCACACGGCCGTGCTCACGCTGGCACCGCGTGGCGCTCCCAGAGCCCCAAGCACACGGCCGTGCTCACGCTGGCACCGCGTGGCGCTCCCAGAGCCCCAAGCACACGGCCGTGCTCACGCTGGCACCGCGTGGCGCTCCCAGAGCCCCAAGCACACGGCCGTGCTCACGCTGGCACCGCGTGGCGCTCCCAGAGCCCCAAGCACACGGCCGTGCTCACGCTGGCACCGCGTGGCGCTCACGGGAGCCCCGAGCACGAGGTCGTGCCCATGCAGACACCGCGTGGCGCTCACTGGAGCCCCGAGCACGAGGTTGTGCCTGAGTTGGCACCGTGTGGCGCTCCCAGAGCCCCAAGCACAAGGCCGTGCTCACGCTGGCACCGTGTGGCGCTCACCACAGCTCCGAGCAGGAGGTCATGCCCATGCAGACACCACGTGGCGCTCCCACAGCCCTGAACACGAGGCCGTGCCTGCACTGGCACCACGTGGCTCTCCCGGAGCGCCGAGCACGAGGCTGTGCCCACGCTGGCACCGTGTGGCTCTCACCACAGCCCCGAGCATGAGGCCGTGCCCGTGCTGGCACCACGTGGCTCTCANCTGATGCCGGTGTGGTGCTCACTGGAGCCCCAGTACGAGGCCATGCCCACACTGGCACCGCGTGGCGCTCCCAGAGCCCTGAGCACCAGGCCGTGTTCACGCTGGCACCACGTGGCTCTCCCGGAGCGCCGAGCACGAGGCTGTGCCCACGCTGGCACCGTGTGGCTCTCACCACAGCCCCGAGCATGAGGCCGTGCCCGTGCTGGCACCACGTGGCTCTCACCACAGCTCCGAGCAGGAGGTCATGCCCATGCAGACACCGCGTGGCGCTCCCAGAGCCCTGAGCACCAGGCCGTGTTCACGCTGGCACCACGTGGCTCTAACTGGAGCCCAGAGCAGGAGGCCGTGCCTATGCAGACACTGCATGGTGCTCACTAGAACCCTGAGCACGACGCCGTGCCCAAGCTGGCACCGCACGGTGCTCACCAGAGCCCTGAGCACGAGGCCGTGCCCGCGCTGGCACCGCACGGTGCTCACCAGAGCCCCAAGCACGAGGCCGTGCCCATGCAGACACCGCGTGGCGCTCACTGGAGCCCCGAGCACGAGGTTGTGCCTGAGTTGGCACCGTGTGGCGCTCCCAGAGCCCCAAGCACAAGGCCGTGCTCACGCTGGCACCGTGTGGCGCTCACCACAGCTCCGAGCAGGAGGTCATGCCCATGCAGACACCACGTGGCGCTCCCACAGCCCTGAACACGAGGCCGTGCCTGCACTGGCACCACGTGGCTCTCCCGGAGCGCCGAGCACGAGGCTGTGCCCACGCTGGCACCGTGTGGCTCTCACCACAGCCCCGAGCATGAGGCCGTGCCCGTGCTGGCACCACGTGGCTCTCACCACAGCTCCGAGCAGGAGGTCATGCCCATGCAGACACCGCGTGGCTCTCACCACAGCCCTAAGCACGAGGCCCTGCCCGCGCTGGCACCGCGTGGTGCTCACTGGAGCCCCAAGCACAAGGCCATACCCACGCTGGCACCACGTGGCTCTCACCACCGCCCCAAGCACGAGGCCGTGCCCGCGCTGGCACCGCATGGCAGTCCTGGAGCCCCGAGCAGGAGGCCGTGCCGGCGCTGGCACCGCGCGTGACCCCAGGATGCGCCGGGCGCGCCACTCGCGGCGCTCCCGCTGGGAGTTACTCAGCCCTGGCCCAGGGGTGCAGGACGTGCCCACGAATCCCCTCCCAACACCCCCACAGCAGCCAGCAGCAGCACAGGGTGCAACTCCGCATGCCGCGCACTGATTTCACCGGGACGGACTCGGCGGCCCCTCAGATGTACAAACCTGGCTGCCCACACAAAAGGATCCCCACTTGGACCCTGTGATCGGCCAAGGCAGAAACCTGGGCGGGGTTTTTGCAGTTTGGGGTGGGATGTTCCAGACCTTCTAAACAGATTCAGAGAAGCCCTCATGGCACCAAACCTCTGCTGCAGCGCCAGGGTCCATTGAACCGTTTTGTCAGCCGAGGGAAGAGCCAACTCGGCCCCCTCACCAAACCATTCCTGAGGCTGGAAGAGGGGTTGGGATTGTAAATGCAAACAGCTCCAGTAGCTGAAAAGATCTGAACCAGGCAAGATGGATTTCATTTTAAAAAGAGAACTCTATGAAGCTTTCTTTACTTTCGCGGAATCCCAGAGTGGTTTGGGGTGGAAGGAGCTTAAAGCCCATCCCAGTCCACTCCTGCCATGGCCAGAGACACCTTCCACTGTCCCAAGGTGCTCCAAGCCCCGTCCAACCTGGCCTTGGACACTTCCAGGGATCCAGGGGCAGCCACAACCTCCTGGGTTTTGCTAAATAAAACAAAAGAGACAAACAAACAAAAACAACCAAAAACAAACCCAAAAATGAACAATTCACCATCCTCTCTGATTTCGGAATCATTGCCTAACAGATCATTTTCCTTCCGGCTTCCTTCTTAGTTTTGCACTAAATTAGACATAAAGCTGCATCAACCAATTAGATTCTTCACAATTGCTACTGCTATCTAAATGAGCATTCTCAAGATGCTGTAAAATACAGGGATTCTTCCTGATTATCCCAAGCGTTGATCATCTTGATCCAACATGCCCGGCCTTATTGAAGCAAATTAAATGTTAGTTGATGGGCTCCATGGAAAACATATTAATTTAATGGGAAGGGCTGATTCCATTAAAGCCTGGCTGGAACAGAGGATGCAGCACTCGAGTGAAGTTGTGTTTCTGCCTGTTGCAACACCCTCTCCCCAGAAGCTCTTTGCCAGAAACCATTCCAGCATCAAAATTCCCAAACATCAGAGCCGCGGGGGAGTTTATCCCTGAGCCTCCGCGGTGAGACATCAAACCTCTGCAGCACAAAACTCCCCAAACATCAGAGCCGCGGGGGAGTTTATCCCGGAGCCTCCGCGGTGAGACATCAAACCTCTGCAGCACAAAACTCCCCAAACATCAGAGCCGCGGGGGAGTTTATCCCGGAGCCTCCGCGGTGAGACATCAAACCTCTGCAGCACAAAACTCCCCAAACATCAGAGCCGCGGGGGAGTTTATCCCGGAGCCTCCGCGGTGAGACATCAAACCTCTGCAGAGCAAAACTCACCAAACATCAGAGCCATGGGAGAGTTTATCCCTGAGCCTCCGCGGTGAGACATCAAACCTCTGCAGAGAAAAACTCACCAAACATCAGAGCCACGGGAGAGTTTATCCCTGAGCCTCCGTGGTGAGACATCAAACATCTGCAGAGCAGAACCCGCCCCCTTCGCGCTGCTCATGTCGGGTGCTTCACCATAAAGGAGAGGTTTAATATTAAAGTCTTATTCTAGACCTGGGTTCTACTTAAAGCAGCGAACAGACCTTTGAACAGCGATTCCTTGTGAAGAAAATTGCTAAAAGGAGTTACTCTACAGGAAAACATTGCCTAATTACACCCCCTGATTACACCCAGCGAGGAAGATGCTCCAGCCTGTTACTGGAACCACAATAAAAATCATCTGCAGGTTCCTTTGTGTCTCCTCGCTGCCCACACGGGCTGTTCAAACAAAACCCAGGTTTAATGACACCACAGGTCAACAACATCAAGTAAAAGCAGCAGCCATGCCTGCATTCCTTCACGGGGAAAATTATGGGGCTCTCAATAGAGCAGGAGAATCCGCAGGGAACTGCGCAACTCCCAGGGCAGCTTGAGACATCCTGGAAGCTGCAGAGCTCCGAGTCACCACTCGTGTGTGACCTCCTCCTGCTACCACGCTGCTCTGAAAGGGCACTTCTAAAGCTGCCTTTTGAAGCTTGGATAAGCTCAGGGTCCCTCCCGTTGTCCCTTGCCCAGCCCCTCGCACGGAAATCCATTCACAAGGACACGAGCAGCTCCTCCAGAACGGGCCCAGCACGGCAGCCGAGGCTGCTCCGGCATGTTTGATACAACGGAGGAAGCGCCTGCAAGATCTCCTGGCCTTGCAAAGACCTGCTGATTGCAACTCGAGGTTTTTCCAGTCTCACACCCAGCCAAGTGAAGGAAAATGTCATCACCGTCCTGGTTTCTAAGCCATTCCACAGGAGAATCCAGAACTCCTTCAAGTAGGAAAAGTCTGGACAGAAGAGTTTTGTACAGCTCCTTCTTTCTGCTGCCCACTCTTCCCTTCCCTAATCCCATTTCTTATTCTCCTGGAGAGAGGGATCAGGCTGAAGGCAACAGAACCCCAGCCTGCCTATCACTGATGTGCCTATGTCACAGTTATAAACGGTTTTAAACGTTGTTTACCAGGTTAAACCCACGAGAAGTGTCCAAAGCCACAGCTCCCACCCACGATGGCCAGGAGTACACGCTCCTGAGGAGAACCTGGTGGTGGGATTAACTCCTTAGTTGATTCCTTCCTGAAGTTTCAGGGAAGCTCACAGCATCTGTCCACTGCAGCCTGGCCCTTCTGCTGCTCCTCATCTCAGGAAATCAGAGCTGCTCCAGAGCTACAGAGCTGTTACATCCAAGGAGCAAAACCACAAAAGGCCTCTGCCCGTGCAGTCTTTATAAATAAAGTATCCATCTCAAGAAATTGGAGTGTAATTAAGAGTACATTTTATCACACCTCCCACCATCGTGCCATCGCAGGAACACAACGTTTCCCGCAGAGAAAGGATTTGGGGTCAGTCATAAACTGCTCTGTCTCATTCGATACCACCAGGTGTGGAGAAAGGCTTAGGCTGTAATTTGTGATACGATAACAGAATGTGAACTGAACTCTGCTTTCTCGATCTTCCTCTGCAAATTTGTGCCCAGCCTGTCCCAGCAGCGAAACCACAAGAAATAACAGACCAAGCTGGATTTGACAGAATTGGATTTCACAGAATCCCGGGATGGTTTGGGATGGGAGGGACCTTAAAGTTGATGCAGTTCCAATCCCTCTGCCACGGGCAGGGACACCTTCCACTGTCCCAGTTGCTCCAAGCCCCCTCCAACCTGGCCTTGGACACTTCCAGGGATCAGGAATCCACAGCTTCTCTGGGAACCTATGCCAGGGCCTCACAGGGAATGATTTCTTCCCTCTGTTTTACCCCTGGCGGGCTGCAGGCAGAGCCAAAGCTGGTTTTATTTCCCTCCGCACCAGCAACTTAAATTCATTTTTCACTCCTGTCAAAACCTTGCTGACACTGTTTACAAACCCTGAACAAATACACGGCTCTTAAGCATGAACAAATAATTCTGCAGTGGGGATCTGCTGCGGTTTTTGACAGCTGAAATGCAGTTTTTGGGGAGGCAGAGCAGCCCCCAGGGAAGGGGAGAGCGATTTGTTCAGCTCTGCCTGCCTCCCATTCCCAGCCAGCTGCCCAGGACTGCAGCAACCCAGAACTGTTCCCAGCAGAAGAGCCCTGTGGGGAAGGCAGCCTGGGCAAAGGTCTGCAGGGCTGGCCTGGGCCTTTGCTTTGGCGGGGGAAAAAGGGATTTACCCTGGGAAATCACGGAAAAGCAGCCAAGAGAACAAGGACAAACAATCAGGAAAACATCGATGGCAACGCTGGATAAAAACGCCACTGGGGAGGGGGAACATGTGCAGCACAGAGAAGAGGAACCTCTCAAAGCCAGATGCCTCTAGAAAGGAATAAAAAGGAAATATGATGATGAACTTTAAAGTTCAAATTTCTGAGATTGGCCCTCATTTCTTTGAGACAGCCTTGGAGCCACCAGAGAGACACCAGGGACACGTGAGCTGCCAAAGAACTGAATTAGCCAATTACTTTTTCCCTTTCTCTAGACAGGCTTTTATTAACAGCAAAAAGCAAATTTAAACTGGGCACATCCCGGTTTCAATCTGGGAGGATGGAATCACATTTCCAAGGCTTTTTCCTGTGCTGCTGTTCCTACTTTACCTCTGAGGGGTCTCAGGGTGCTGCTGGGAACTCAGAGACTGGCACAACTGGAGAACAAAGAGGGAAAGGAGAATGGTTTGCATTGGATGGGATTTGAAAGACAAATTTATTGCAACCCCTGCCATGGAAGGGAGAGGCGAAGTTCCATAGAACTCAACTAAAACTGGGAAGAAATCCTGTTTTTCCAGACCTCCAGCAGCGTCTGTACCACACTCTCATTTTCAGCTCCACTCTGATCAAACTGTTTCCTCCCGAACAGCAGCTCCACACTCCTCTCTGCACATTACCAAATCCTTATCTCCTTTGCCACTGAGGGATCCAGGGAATGTTCTCCAGGCCTGCGGAGACAACGGTGGGCACAGCTCAGGGACAGCCCCCCAGAACGCCACACTCCTGTACAACCCTTGTCACAAGTGCAGATAAAGTAATTACTCCGACTCCTTTGGAAACAGGTAATCTGAAAAGCACAGGATTACATTGCTGGGAGTGCTGCTGGCTACGAGTTAATTATCAAATCCTGAATTCCCGTGGAAGGGAACCTCCAGCAAACAGAAGCGCTACAAACCTCCTGCATTAACGACAGCCCCTCATGCACACACATTTATTTACATTTATTTTACAGCTCCGCCTGTTGACAAGCTGCAGTTTTATGGGATTTAGTGTGTTGTGCATTCAGGTGTTTTGTCCCAACACTGTGGTACAGGCAAGTATAAAAACCTGCAAAAATTCAGCTGAATAAATTCACTGGTGACCACGCTCTTTGAAGAAAATACTACCAAAACACAGCAGCAGATGCTTTAGAATCATTAAAGCTGCAAAAGAGCCTGGAGTCCTATAAAACTTCAGCAAAGGACAAAGAAGAGAAACGTTAAGCCCGAAGAAAGCACTGAATTAAGTCAATATTTTTTTTTAACTTCCCGCAGAAGTCCCAAACCCAGTTATTCTCTGCTCCTGAGAAGGTGCTCCGCGTTTATCTCCCCACCTGTGGGATGCAGGGGAGTTAAATTTCATTATGAGGGTCTGGCAGCTCTGCACAAACGAGAAGCACAACTTGGGCATCCTGAAGGAGTTTTTTTTGCCAACCCTGCAACAGCAGAGCAGGAAGAAGGTGCTTTTAAATCCCATTTCACTCGTGGCCCAGACTATTCATCATGTCCAACTCTTCTGGTGCAAGTGCTAACGTGAGAGCCTTGTAGGGTTGCAGCGGGAAGGTCAAAAGAAGCTTCAGAGACCCCGAGCAGACAAAGGGACGTGTCATTATCCCGCGTCCCAGCAAAGCCGTGTGATTCCTTTGGACAGCTCAGCCCCGCAGCCACATCATTACAACAGCAGCCAGGCCAGGGCAGAGCCAGGAGCAGCTCCTGCAAATTGGAGCCGGGCTGTTTACAGGGGAGCTCCCAACAAAACTGGAGTGCGGCAGCCATGGGAAGGGGTGATTATGGCTGAGTCACGGGATAATCAGCGCAAAATCCAGCCATTGTTTAGGGAAACTTGGAAATTGCCTCATGCTCCTCAGTTCATGGAATGTAATAAACCAGCAGGAGATAGGCACCAGCATGCCTGGCACGAGTTTAATAGCAAAAAAATTGAAATTAAAACATTAAATAAAAGTATCACAAAAAACCTTATTCCGGCCTTCAACAGAGTTTTAATAATTTGCTAAGATGAGGGGTTTACCCACATGAGGGCTTTAGGAAAAATCCTCCATGCCCCGTAACCTGCATCCAGGGCAGTGTTAAATATTTGTAATAAATATTTGTAATATATTTTTTGTATATATTTTTTTGTATAAAATAATATTTGTAATAAATAAAAGCTGCCACCAAACATGACGTGGAACTCCCACCCTCCCCACAAAGAATGTGACTGGCCTCGATATCCTGAGGTTTCCAAAGCAGGGGGTCCCACGCTGCTTCTCCTCTCCCCATTTCAAACTCTTACTCCTTCCCCTCCCCTCCAGCACGTGAATCTCGGGGTAGCACAAAACACCCACTAATAAATGCAGCACCCAGGGAGCTCTGGCAGGACTCACTTCGGAGGCCACGCACCCCCAGGGCTTCGGAATAAAACCCAGAACACAAGACTTGAGTTGATTTTCAAGGCTCTCCCTCAAGTCTTTAAGTAGCATGAGAAGAACTCATATTTTTTCACACAGACCTCTATTTCCCCTTCTTTCACCTTTCCTTCTTCTTCTACCCTGAATTCTCAGTTCTTTTTTCTGTTGTTTTTTTTTTTTTTTTAATCCCCAGAGCACAGGAGATACTTCCAGAGCTGATAAAACCATTAGTATGGAGGAGGGATCTTGGGCAGGAGGACAAAGAATAAGAGAAACAAAGCCCACAATAAACCAGATTTGAAATCATCATCAAGAACGTGCTGTAACAAAGCAGAATAATTCCACACAGCTCTGGCCTGGCAGCCACTCCGAGGTGACATAAGAGCGTGCTCTAGTACACACCATCACCCTTTTAAAAATACATTTGTGTTTTTATGGTGCTCGGGACATTTCCTTTGTAATTTCTCACCTCCTACCGCTGCCGAGGCCTCTCAGCACCAGGAGAGGCTTTGCCAAAGTTCTGGCAGCTCAGACAAGGAGTTCCAGGAGGGATTTAAGGCCATAATAAGATCTGAGCTGTCGGAAAGTCCGGGCAAACTTCTGTGGCATGTTTTTCCTCTGTCTTCCCTATAAACACCTCACGAAAGCTCTCCTGAATGTCCTCCCGGAGGCTGCCAAGTGAAAATAGTGCATTATCTCAGCGGCTGCACATGATTCCGGGCAAGATTCCTTCATCGCAGCTCCGAGGAACTGTCCACCAGGCCTGGGACTACAGGAAAGCTTTCCCATGTAGGGTGAGGATTATTTTGTTTCACAACTGCCTTGTGACTGCAGGGCAGTCTCGCGGAGAGGGAAACGTGGAAGTTTGGGGTGGTGCCGTGGGTCCCCTGCTCTCCAGAGGAAGCAGGGATGTCCTGGCACTGGAATTGCACTCTGGGCTTCCAGGGGAGTCCCACCAAGGGTCCCAGTGAGGTCTCTGGTGAGGAGGGTGAGCCAGGACAGGGCTCTGTGCGACCCTGGGAGCAAACCAGGGCTGTCTCCCTGAGATGGAAATCCATCCCAGTTAAGCCTTCCTGAAGGATCGCTCTCAGGAACACACCAGGCTGAGAAAAAGGAAATAAATCCCTGGGATGGCACAAACCCACCAGGGACAGCACCACTTCCATCACCTACTGCCAAATGCCAGCCCATGAACCCCACCCCCTGTCCCAGGGATATTCCCCGCTCCTCTCTCTCCAGCATCCGGGCAAATCACCCATTTTTGGGAAAAACTGATCCACCCTGTAAAGCAACACCGAACTGTGTAATTAAATGAACAGTGTAATTAAATCCTGAGCTCATCTCTTAGAATGGAACCTGCACAAAGCTCAAAACACTGGTGCTGAACATCCTCTCTCATAAAAGGCCTTTATTTACTTTCAGATTCCGTGAGTAAATGCTGTCTATAAATAGCCCTCCCTGCCCAGCCACACTGCTGTTATCATCCCAGTCACTGGGACAGGCCCTGATAAGACCAAGTGATAACAGATCAGGATTACCCTTCTGTGGAAAGGAACCTGCTGGAATTCATTACTGCACCGTTTTCATTCCCTTGTGCAGTTCTCCAGCCTGAAGCAGCAAAAATAATGGAGTGCCCCTGCCCTCCTCACCTTGTCTTTGGGTTTATCTCCCTCTACCACCACATCCTTTAAGAACCAGCCTCCAAACTGAGAGCCAAAGTCACCCAAACTCAAAACTGAGAGCTCGGGTCACCCTAATCTCTGTCCCAACACTAAATACTTTTACTGAACCTACTACAGATCAAAGGAAAAAAATGAGATAAAGCTTATCTGCTCCCAGGAGCCAGGAAGACAGGTGGAACACACACCTAGGGCATAGCAAAGCCTCCCAACAGTGTCCTACACATCCATTATCTCTGTTTTAAGAGCTTTATGACCCTTGTAAAAGTAAATATATTTAAGTGCAGCTTTTATGTGCAGTATTGAGATTCTGACCTCAAAGAAATGAACTTTTCTTCAAGGGCTCCGATGCCACTGGAGGGAATACACAGGACTCCTGCAGTGCTCCTATAGATCCATTATCTACATTTCCAGAGTTTGCCTGGAAACTGCCTTTGAAAATGTAAATATATTGAAGTGCAGCTTTCATGTGCAGTGTCAGGGTTGTAAGAACACGAGGATTAACCAAGGGTAAGAAATAAAACGCTCTTCAAGGGCTCCGATGGCACTTGAGGAACACACAACACTCCCAAGAGTGCTCCTACGGATCCATTCCCTTATCTGCATTTGAAGAGTTTGATTGCCTTTGAAAATGTAAATATATTTAATGTGCAGTGCCAAGATTGCAACAACGCAAATGCTAACAAAGGGCAGGAAATAAACTGTTCTTCAAGGGCTCTGAAGACACTTGAGGAGCACGCAGCACCCCGACCGTGCTCCTATGGATCCATTCCCTTACCTGCAGTTGGAATTTTATTACCTTCACAAAGGTAAATGTACTTAATGTGCAGCGTCCCAACTGTAACAACACAAATGTTAACAGAAGGTAAGAAATAAACTCTTCTTCAGGGGCTCCGGTGACACCTGGACACACAACACCCCTCACAGAAGAATGTACCCCCCGTTCAGGCTGCTTTAATCACCTCTGGTACAACGGGCAGGTTGATAAAGTTCAGGGTTCCCAGTTAATTGTGGTGACTACAGGATTACCATCAAACCACAGCACCCTGCCACTGAGAGGGAAGCAAATGAATAAAGGTGACAGCTGGGGTGGAAGACTCAGGATGAGGTATTTTTAAATATTTATATAAAGGCAGAACAGTCTTCAATTCACAGAAATGAAACAGTTGCTTTTGCTGCCTCAGTTGCATAAATTTCCAAGAATTGGAGTTGTTTAGTACCTGAATTTTTAGCAGTGGGGGACATAAACAGCCAGGGCAGGGGCAGCCCTGGGGCATTTGTGGAGAGGAAGGGATGGACAGCAGGAGAGTTCCAGCACAGACTCGGTTTTCATGGAATCCCAGGATGGTTTGGGTTGGGAGGGAGCTTAAAGCCCACCCAGTGCCACCCCTGCCTGGGCAGGGACACCGCCCACTGTCCCAGGGTGCTCCCAGCCCTGGCCAGCCTGGCCTTGGGCACTGCCAGGGATCCAGGGGCAGCCCCAGCTGCTCTGGGCACCCTGTGCCAGGGCCTCCCCACCCTCCTGGGGGAGAATTCCTGCCCAGAATCCCATCTAACCTGTCCCTCTTTTAGTTGAAAACCATTCCGCTTGTCCCGTCCCTTGTGAATAACCCCTCTCCATCTTTCCTGCAGCTCCTTCAGGCCCTGGAAGGCCACAATTAGGTCACTCCAGAGCTTCTCCAGGATGAACAATCCCAATTCTCCCAGCCTGTCCCCGCTGCAGAAGGCCAGGGAAAAGGGCCGGAGTGAGTGAGGCAGTGACCTCATTCCCCTGCCTTCCAGTGCCCTGCAATTACAGGGGAGTGGAGCAGAGCCATGGACCCAAACCCCCCTGAACCACAGGGAATAAATCCCTGCCCACGGGCCCAGAGCTGTATCCCACTGGGAATTTTATAGGAGAAAGATCAAACTGTAATTAATGCTCCACTGAACACAGGCGAAAGGCTCCTCATTTGGAACCGGGGGACACCTCTTTTAGGGCTGAAACAAATCCAGAGCAGCTCAGTGCCTCGGCACCCACAGCCCCACACGAGCCTCCCGCCCTCTCCTCCATTAAATAAGAAGTGGAAAAACACTGAATTCCTTCCAGCCACCAAAACCGAGCAGGGAAGAGCCCGCCTGCATCGCATCTCAAGGGAGAGAAGGGAGAGGAGGAGGAAGGAAAAGGGGTTTAGGAGCAGATCCATCTGTGCTGTGGGGACAGGAGCCCTTCCCGAGGGGACCCAGCCCGTGGGACAACATTCCCAGGGTCACTTTGTCCCCGGAACAAGGAAAGCTGCTCTCCCACTGACAGCCAGCAGCTCGGCGCCGGGTGGGGAATACAGATTAGTGGGAACACATTTTCCGGGGCATTAAGGAATTTTTAAGTGCTTTGAGCTCCCTCGTTCTCCCTTTCTTGAAACAAAATAATAAAAAAAAAAAAAAAAGGAGGGGGGGAGAGGGGGAAAGAAAGTGTTTTCAAAATTGCAGAAAGAGCCAAAGGTGAGGTGATTCTGGCATAGTCATTTGGGGGAAAGTTTAATAGAAGAGTTGGGAAAAGATTCCAGACTGCCCAATGCTTCAGCATATGGTCAACGCCTTATGGAAGAGAGGGAAATAAAGATTTATTTTCTGCCTGCGAGACGGGGATTTTCTTGTAGCAGTTTTAATGACAGCAGCTGTTTGAAATATTAAATATTGATATTAAAATATCCCCATTGCGATTCAATATTAATGCAGTCCCTGCCAATTCATGGAATTCTGTACATTTACACCAGTGCCTGGGTTTCTCTTTAACCAGATTTGACTCATCAGGGTCAAATTCTGGGACTGAACTGGCATGGGCCTGTTCAATTTAAACTCTGCTCTCTGCATCAGAGGGAGCTTCATTTAAAAAAAAATAAATAAAAATGGCATAGTTGCATTTTCTCCCCTCAGAGACAAATTCTACCTGTAAGAATCCACAGGCAGAAAGACATTTTCCTGTGGAATCAGCGATTTGGAATTGATCCTGAGGCAGGATCCCTTTGATCTCGGATTCCAGCCTGAGTCACTGCATTTAAGGGGAAGGGGGATTCAGCCCTGCTGGAAATCATCACTTCCTGCATCATTCCCTGCCTGGATGAGCCACTGCAAACGAACAACTTCCCCTGCCCACATGAAGAGCAGCAAGTTAATTCCTCCTCTCTTTAGTCCAGGATCTCGGAGCTGTCACGTTTTCCAGCACTTCTCCAGGTGCTGATGCCTGGAGGCATCCAAACCTTTCACAGCAAACAAACCCAGCCACGAAACACAGAGCTTTGGATGAAGTTACAAACCTTTAAGATTGGGAAATTTTAAATGGTTTGTCCACAGAACCGAGAGATTTGGGAAGTTCGATGGAACTGAGGTGCAGGCTGTAACACCAAGACTGGATTTCAGTGCAAAATCAGAATAAACCCCCTGAAATGAGCATCAGATTGAAGATGAAACCCAGCAGCAGTGCAAGGCTCTGATCACACACAGGGAAATTCCACCTCCAAAACAAGGAATGGTGCTGCTTTCCAGGCAGAAAAAGCCGAAACAGGGACACCTGAACCCGTCCCCGGCGAGAAGGAGCAGCACGGGCACAAAGAGCCGACGTGACTCGGTGCAGTCCCAAACTGCACTTGGAAAGGGATCCAAATTACCAAGGTTTTGCGCAAGTGGGACACAGGGAGCCCAGCGAAACCAGGGGAGTCACATGGAGAGGAGTGGCCGGACGCAGGAACAAAGGGCTGCAGAGACTCTCCGCCTGTGATTTCGGCTGGGGACGGTGCTGGCCGCTGGCCGCGGTCCCTAACGAGCAGGACACGTCGTTAGCGGGCACAGAGCTCCATTCTCCGCCAGCCCTCCCCGTGCTCCCGTCCTGAAGGAGACCCAGAGCCACAGCTGATGTCATTTCTGCACAGGGAGCAGCAGCAAACGGCACGGGAGAGGCTCCCGGCCTTTGAAACCACGGCTGAGAATTTAATTTTTAAAAGGTTTTGAAACAAAGCACCTTGGTGATCCCGTGGCGGTAAAAATGTGTGAGTCCCCCAGCTGCCACTTCCTGCCACAGGTCTGGAAAAAGTCAGGGAATCTTTCCCAAATCTCCCCACTACCTGTGCTAACACCCTGGTAAATCACAGGAGCGTTTCCCAGGTTTAATTTGAAGCAGGATGATCTGACCAGAACTGTTTCTGGACGAGGGGACACCAGGGATTAGGAAACACCAGACAAGTTCTTGATTTCTTTGGCATCCAAACCAGATCCCACCCTACAAGACTCCTCCGGCACCAACAGGTATCCAAAACACAGCCCCAGCTGCCACATCCACGCGTTTTTTGAACACTCCCTGTGCTAACACCCCGGTAAATCACAGGAGCGTTTCCCAGGTTTAATTTGAAACAGGATGATCTGACCAGAACTGTTTCTGGACGAGGGGACACCAGGGATGAGGGAACACCAGGCAAGTTCTTTACTTCTTCGGCATCCAAACCAGATCCCACCCTCCTACACGATTCCTCCGGCACCGACAGGTATCCAAAATACAGCCCCAGCTGCCACATCCACGCGTTTTTTGGACATTCCCATGGATGGTGCCTCCACCACGGCCCTGGGCAGCCTGTGCCAGTGCTCTGCGAGCCTTTCCATGAGGAAATTTTCCTTATATCCAATCTAAACCTCTCCTGCTGCAACATGAGGCCGTTTCGTCCTGTCACTGTTCCCTGGAAGAAGGGGCTGACCCAAATTAAGGCATTTTGAGGATGCACTTGAAATTCAAGAAGCTCTCCGTGTGCCCAGGCTACTGCCACACTACAATCATCTTAGTTTTTGCCCCATATTCCAAATTTATCACAAAGTGGAGGCAAATTCCTTCCCTTCAGATGCAAGAACGGGAGGCTGGAGGTCAGAAACCTTGGAAAAGCAGGCTCAGCTGTGGCTGTCCCATCCCTGGAAGTGCCCGAGGCCAGGCTGGCCGGGGCTGGGAGCACTCTGGGGTGGTGGAAGGGGTCCCTGCCCAAGGCAGAGGGCTTGGAATTGGATCTTTAAGGGCCCTTCCAAGCCAAAGCACCCTGTGATCCCACAATTTCCCTCTGCCCTGTTTCCCAAGCTGTATCAGTCTCGTGCCATTTCTTATCTTTTATTGCCTTTTATTATCACTTCTTACTAATCCCTTCAGGGTTCTTGGAACAAGGTAATTTTTTTATCGGAAGAGGTCACGAGGCTACGCCAGAGTTTGTCACTCTGAGCAGAGCACACACAGACACTGCTGAGCTTTTAAACGTCAAAAAATCTGGAAGAAATCTCTTCCTTTCTCATGCAAACAAACAAAAAGCTGGTTTTAAACACCAAGATGGAGATTTAGAATCAGAATATCCCGAGCTGGAAGGGACCCACAGGGCCCCTTCAGGAGCAAAAAACAACACGCTTTGAATATTTTTAGCACAGAAAAAAGTAAATTTAGTCAGAGAAAAGCAGATGCAGGAAACCAACCCGAGACCTGGCACAGCAGCACCACAAGCCCTGAACCACAAAAAAGCAGCTGCTGAGCTGGAGGTGGGTGCAGAGCTCGCTTTGCTCCAAGTCCAGCACTCCCGGGGCACCTCTGCTCCGAAGCCCCTGGCTACCCAGGAGAAGAGCTGGAACTCACCCGCTCCTGTGCCTGCTTCCACCTCAGCCCCTCGCTGCAGGGTCTGGGGGGATTATTTGGGTTTCAGACCTGAGCTGTGAGGGGGTTTGCTCCCAGACCTGCTGAGGGTTCAGCTGTGCTCTGAAAATCTGGGGTTTTATTGCCTTCAGAAAGCCCAGAGCTTCCCAGAGTGAGGCACAGGAGAAATCAAAAGGTAAATTCGAAATACACACACGAAGCCCTGTGGTTCTCTTGAAGCAGGGGAAGCTTCTGCTTGAGGAAGACAACCCCAGTTTCTCTGAAACTCCAACCACAACACGAGGAGGGAATTTTTCTCCCCCCTTAGTTCATCTACAAATTCATTATTTTAATTATAATTCAAAGAAAAGCTCAGAATAACAACAGCTCCTTCAAGTCAGTCAGAACACACTCAGCCCTCCCATTACAAACCAGTTTAAGGCGCACACACAGAGATTTCTTTGTCTATTAAATATTTCAGGCACAGCCCCAACCCCACCTTGGAGCACTGCTAGAAAGCAGGATCAAAGGGAAACACCCTCCCCTCCTTCCAAACCTTCTCCAACATCCCTACAACCCAGAAATCCCAGTTTCCAGCTGTATCATGGGGAAAAAAACCCAAAAAAACCTCGAGGTTTGTGAGAGTGCTCCAGATACCCGTGTGTACCCCAAATGTGTGTCCCTGCAGGAGCATTTTAGAAGGAAAGATGGAATTATTTAAGGAAATATTACTCTTGTGGCGTTCACTCGCACAGCTCCAAGCCCTGCCACTTTCCACCCAGCAATTACAACTGGATATTTGTTCCGCACAGCCAAGTTTTTTTTCACATCAGGTAATTTTATCCCTTTTCCACAAGGAAAACTGACGTTCTCCCAGCCCAGGGAAAAAGGGGCTTTTCAAGCCTGAGTGTCAGGTTTCACCAGAGCCAGCATTTAATATCAAACTTCACATCTTGTAAGGGGCAGCCAAAAATCCCCCAGACCGGGCTGCTCTGGAAGCGGTGGAAAATCCGGAATTTCTGTGAAAAGCCACATTGAAAAATAATTATCCCTCTAAAACAGAAAAAGAAAAGCAGGAATAGCAGAATTAAAGAGGTGGCTTTCCACAGAGATTGTTCTTGCCAGCCCTGTGACCAATCGAGGCAGGGACAGGTCTGCCACGCTGGTTACATTCCTCCAGGGGGATGAAAAAATTATTTGTTTTTGATTGGGTCTATGCAGAACATTTGCATCTTGTTACTGCTGATATTTTAGCCTTAAAAGTTCTCAGACATTCCTCCAGGGCTTATCTTAAGCACATTTTTATTAAGTTCCCTTCTCTAAAAAAAACAAGCTCCAGCGAGTTTTGACGCGCGCTGCCTTTGACAATGATAATCTTTGTCCTTCCCAGCTGCAGCAAATTTAAGATAATCTCTTTTCCAAGTGGACTTTATTAATCTTCCCAGCGAAATACCATCCTGAGGTAAAACAATTATTTCCAGTTCAACTCTTAGTACCAGTTAAGCCCGTGCTGGAAAAGACAACCAACATCTGGCAGACTCAATATCTGCAGCAATTAAGAGTAATCGTGGAACCATAAATATACAAATCTATCCGAGTGCTGGGGCTGGAGCTGCGCTCACACAGCTCGGGGAGAGGCGGCGAGGGAGGGCAGGGAAGGAGCGCACGAGGATTTCACCAAGTCAGCGGCCGGGGCTGGCCACACGCAGCAGCAGCACCGCCGCTGTCCCCGAGCTCCTCGGGATCTCCGGGAAGGGGGCACCTCGGTGGCACTCCGGTGGCACCTCAGCCCGGGCAGCTGGGGCTGGCCACACGCAGCAGCACCGCCGCTGTCCCCGCGCTCCTCGGCATCTCCGGGAAGGTGACACCTCGGTGGCACCTCGGTGACAGGTCAGTGACACCTCGGTGGCAGCTCAGTGACAGCTCGGTGGCACCTCGGTGGCAGCTCCGCCCGGGCAGCTGGGGCTGGCCACACGCAGCAGCAGCACCGCTGCTGTCCCCGAGCTCCTTGGGATCTCCGGGAAGGTGACACCTTGGTGGCAGCTCGGTGGCACCTCGGTGACACCTCGGCCCGGGCAGCTGGGGCTGGCCACACGCAGCAGCAGCACCGCTGCTGTCCCCGAGCTCCTCAGGATGTCTGGGAAGGTGACACCTCGGTGGCACCTCGGTGGCAGCTCAGCCGGGGCTGGGCAACGTCCCGGCCACTACCCCCACACCTTCCCCGTCTGGCACCGGGCCTGGCAGAGCCCTCCTGGCTCAGTGATTAACAGGATTTAACTAATTGACAGGATTTAACTAACTGACCTTAACAATCGAACCCTTTAAACTTCATTAGTATTTGAACTTAAGGTAATTTAGTAACTTAATTTTAATGAATCTTTAAAAATTGTTCATAACATAACCCACACTGGATGTTAATTTCTTGAACATTATTAAACCTGCAGCATTACATAAGGAATAAATAGAACATTTGAACTAGGTAAACCTGACCTTAACAATCGAACCCTTTAAACTTCAGCTACATTTCAACTTAAGTAAACTTTATCAATCAAACTCATTAACATCATTAACCAAGGTAATTTAGTAACTTAGTTAATTAAACTAATTAACTTAACTAAATTGGGGGGAGGGTTCTCCCCCAGGTCCCTCTCTGGTGGAGCCTCCCCAGCAGTGCCGCTGGAGGGGTTGAGGCTCTGGAGCGCCCCAAAACCGGGACAAAAATCCCCAAAGGCGGCTGGGCTCAGCCCCCAGGTGCTCCTCCAAAGGCGGATTTGTCTCCTGAATAACCGGGAGGGATCAACCCCAAATCCCTGCCAGGGAGGGGCCAAAGCCGAGCATCCCCCCACGGACAGGAGCCCCGGATCCCGGCGCTGCTCCTGAGGAACCCGCGGCTGCCCGGCCGCACCTCAAAGCGGCTGAAGCACAACGGCCGGTTATTATTATTATTATTATTATTCTGTCTAGAAAAAAAACCCAAAAATCACTTCACCTGCTTGTTTTAAATTTAAAAATGTGACTCGCCTCCATTTTCAATTAACTGTACCTGAAAGTACTTTGTATTGAGCTGCTTTGACTGCAAAAGTGCAATTTTGCAGAAAGATAGTTTTGATTTTTCCTGCTAAAAGGGTAATAATAGATAAAAATTACAAAAGATCTGACAGATATACAAATTATCTGATTTGGAGTCAGATCTACGGCCAAAAGCTCTTCCAAATGCAATCATAGCTGGAAAAAAAATAAAGAAAATTAATTTAACTTCATTTTCCCTCTAAAACTCCTTCAGTTGTTAACTCCCTCACTGAAGTCATAATCTCCTGCAAAATCATGATCATAGCTAAAAAAATACGAGATTAAGACAACACAATAAGCAGAAAAGATGCAAATTTATACATCATTTGGGTAAAATATCATTGCCTGGGGGAAAAAGCAAAAGCAGTTTTGGACTGAAATATCTGCTGGGCTCCTCAGAGGGAACATTTTACTTCAGACACAAACAAAAGCCTGGGTAAAATATGATCTGTGTGCTCGACTGACTGTGCCCTCTCAGAACTCCAGTTTGTGGTGTTACAACGTCCAAGGAAAATTATTTTCGGGAATGGAACAAAGAAATTAAATGTATTTCCCCCAGCGAAGCCCTTGCTAATCCCAAAAATGGCACAGGCAGAATTGCATTGGGAAGAGCATCTTGGATGGTGTCCCACTGTTATTTTATAGCAGCAAGGCTACTTTTCCTTTGGAAGAAAGGAAACTAGGGGGATTATTTCCCCTCCAAACTCCACCCCTGCATTTTCCAGTTCCCAGGTGTGACATCAGTGAGGTGGGTTTTTTTTGTTTGTTTGGTTTTTGTTTTGCTTTTTTTCTTTACTAAGTTGGAAGAGACCTTCAATATTGAGTCCAAGCTCTGTCCCAACACCCCAACTAAACTAAACCATGGCACTGAGGGCCACATGCAATCTCTTTTTAAATACGTCCAGGGATGGTGATTCCACCACCTCCCTGGGTAGACCATTCCAATATTTTATCACTCTTTCTGTAAAAAATTTTCTCCTAACATCCAACCTATATTTCCCTTGGCGCCAACTTAAGCCTGTGTCCTCTTGTTCTATCAGTTGTTGCCTGGAAAAAGAGACCAACCCCCACCTCACTGCAACCACCTTTCCTTCAGCGACAACTGAGGTGAGTCTCGGAAGCCCAGCACTGCCCCGAGCAGCATTCCCTGGTGGCCCGTGGCATCACCTGCCCGGCTTTTCCTCGTAGCCAAACACTTCAAACCAGAAACATTTGGTAGCCACAACCTCCTTAACCAAGTGGTCACCCCACGAAGGGGTAAAAGCCTCCCCTGCCCCAGGAAATGAAGGGAATTGGCAATATCTGCTTAAGGATCCTTGGCTGTGGGCTGGTGGCTCCTGGGTGAGGTTACAGGGCCTCGTGCTCCACCAAGGCTGTGGGTTCTGCTGGCTCTCAGATTAAGCATTAAAGGCTCTTTTCCTGGTCACACACCTGGGCTGGGAGCCTGTGCTCGTGCCCAGCTTCCCACGAGCCCCATCAGGAGACAGGCACAAGGCTCCTGTTCCACCTGGAGCATCAAAGGGACCACAGCAAATGAGGGAAGCCCAAAGAGTGCGTTTATTGCAGGCACACACACAGAGAGGTGCCAGGACAGGGAAGCCCAGCCCTGCACAAACAAACTCCATCCCAATCCCTGCAGGATGGCTGGCAAACCCTGCAACAGCCAGAGCTCACAGCATCAAACCCAGCTGCTCCATCTGACTGCCAGAGTAAATTCCAACAGCACACTCCTGCTCCCTGAGCCTGCCCACAGCAGCTCAAGGCCCCAGGGGAAAAAGCCAGTCCCCCAAAAACGAGTGTGTGATGTCCATGTGGGACTGAAGGTCATGGAACAGTGACCAATTCCAACCCCACACTAATTCACAAAACCCACACTGCAGATACAACACCACTAACGTGGGACGTGTTGATACATGTTAATCACCTTTCTTTTTTTCAGAAAGAAAACCTCTTTCAAGGGCAAGAATAAGATCTGAGGTTCCCCTTTGCTCCACTGAATTTATCTAGTTTATGCAATCCCTGAATGTGCAAGAACACAGACTGGGGGGGAAATGTACTTTACACAAGCAAGTAAAAGCAGAAAAATCAACTTTGTATCAGCAGAAAGGCTGAACCTGAAGGCCCACAAGTCTCCTCTTCGCCCAGAAGCAGAAATAAATCAGGTGTCCATGGAAAAGGAGAAGCAGCCCCAAGTTTTGGTGACACAACCCACACCCCACACGGTGTGGGATCCCCCTTCCCCGAGGCACCATGCAGCACCACTTCCTCTGCTCCCCGCTCCTCCCATTCCTTGGGACCGGCCACAGAACCAAAAACCACCCCGTGCGACCACGGCAGCCACGACTCGGGCTGGAAAACAGAGACCAGCTCCTGTTTTCACCCACACCAGGGGCTCCAGCCACGAGAGACAGAGCAACCAAGCACAAGAGCTCCAAGGAGCTGCACTGGAAGCAGCCGGAGCCTCGGACAAGGAACAGGCCACAGATTCCTACTGGAGCAGCCAAACCTGCCCAGAAAATGTCTCTGAGCCGGGTGACTTCACCAGGGGAGGTTGTTACAAAAGCTGCCGCTGACCTGAGGTGTGCAAAGAGCTCACTGCAGTCTGTTAACCTGGGCAGAAGGGATCCAGCCACGCTCCACAGGCCACAGAGCCGGGAAATGCGGAAAATGAGAACGGATTCCGCGTGTTCTGCGGGAAAAAACCCCGGCTGGGCGAGCAGGAAATGCATTTTAAGGCTAAATATGCCCAAACTCCAGCTGGGAGAGGCCACGCCAGCCCCGAAGGACAGCAGCTCCTCAGACAATGCAGGAATCTCCCTGCAGAAGCCCAACTACATTTTTTTTTTCCCTCCTCTGGCCTCCATCTCTGCCACAGCTAAACCCAGCAATCCAAGGGAACGCCATCCATCACCATTCCCAGCCCAGGGCTTGCCACAGGCCAGGGGAGACCTCCAGACCAGCAGGGCTTACAAAGGCTTTTGTTTTGGCTAATTCCGAGGGACATCTCGGAGTGCAAAGCCTGCCCTGCAGTATTTGCAACCCAAATATTGCAGCACTGAGCTAATTTCGGGGAGCTGGCACACAGAACCGACTACTGGAGTAATCAGACAAAAAAAATGAAGGCGAGCTAAATTTAGGAGTAACTATGCAATGCAATATTAATAACGGATTATTTCCCTTCTTTAAAAAAAAAATATATATATAATTTTTTTTTTAAGGTAAGCTGACAACGCTCCTGGCAAGATCCAGGCTCTGCATCCCCGCAGGGATGGATCCCACAGTTTTCTGGGTACCAAGATGAGGTTCAACCCCCCCGCCCCCCTTGAGGAAAAGCCCCCAAGAACCCCGGGGCGCATCCCCCGCCCGCAGCGAGCCCCGGGGAGGGGGAGCGCGGTGCCCGCGTCCCCAGCGCTGTCCCCGAGCGCTCCCGGGGAGGGCTGGCCCCGTTTCCCCGCAGTGCAGCGCGGACCGCCCGCATCCCCCATCACTCACTTCCTCTTGTACTCGTCGCGCTCCCGCTTGACTTTGGCCAGCACGTTGTAGAGGGCGCGGATCTCGGGGGTGATGGTGTCGATCTGCACCCCGACGCCGTCCGGATGCACCCAGGACACGCCGGGGCCCTGCACGGTCTCCAGGCCCCCGCCGCCGGTGCGCCGCACCTGGGTGTAGCTCCAGATGGTGCCGGGCAGGCGCCCGTAGTGCGGCGGCGACGGCAGCGCCCCGTGCCCGGGGCCCGGCGGCGGCACCAGCGGCGGGGTCCCGCCGTCCGTCTGCACCGCCTGGTCCCGGGAGAAGGTCTTGTAGCGCAGCCGGCGGTCGCGCTCGCTCTGCTGGGCCGCCAGCTGCTTCTCCAGCAGCCGGTTCCGCCGCTCCAGCTCGTGCACCTTGGCCAGGAAGCAGCGGAAGCGCACGTTCAGCCCCTTGAGCAGGTGGATGTTGGAGCCCAGGTCGTTCCGCAGCGCCGCCGTCACCGGCGGGCCCCCCCCGGCCGCCGCGGGGCC
>VWPU01003040.1:0-12138 GCA_013398955.1 Callaeas wilsoni
AAATAATTTTTTGTGAGTACACTAGCATTTGACCAGCATCCAACCCACCACAGGGTTGCTTCACCAACATCTAAAATCTAGATGAACCTAAAATTTGTGGTCTAGCTCTTGAACAATTCCCTCACAATATCAAAGCTAAACTGACGATATCAATTTGAGAAAGCTATTCTGAGAGAAAATACAAATTGTTTAAACTCATAAGGGCATGTCTAGGGTGGGATTCATCACAGTCACACATATCAAAGCCTCTTATGGCCACTGGAAAGAAAGAGAAAACCTCAAGGTAAATGACTCCTTGCATCCAAAGTGGAGCTCCACTTTATGATGAGATGTGCTGTACAGGACCCTACAGTGCTCCTCTTCCACCAGCTGCAGAAACACGAGCCCCACCACTAAAAAGGCAACCCTGCACACAGACATCCCCACTGCATTCAGGGAGACTTTAGCTTTGGCAGGCAATTCCACTTTGAGAACTTCAGAGTCCACTCCTGCTGGTAGTTCAGCAGGCTCCTCTTGCCTTGCCTGCACCCTGCAAAGTGCAGATGCCAGACTAGCTTCCTGTCATTTTTCCTGGGAATTGCTATCAGTGAGAGGCTTTTTTTTATTTGTACAGTAATGTGCAATTTTCTGTAGAAAAGCTCTTGGACCCCCACATAAGAGAGCTCACCTGACTTCAGTGGAAGTTGTGTCCAGCTAGGACAGGCCTAAGTCTGAATGCATTCCTTCTCCCAGTATCACACTGGAGCCATTCACAGCCAGTGCAGTATTGCTTCACTGGTGTATACCTGACCTCTGCAATAAGGTACATCCAAACTACAGCTTCCAGCATATTCCCAATCTCATCAGTAATGTCTTGGGGTGATTCTATGACCATACTGTATTCCCCATCACCTGCTTGATCTCTAGTATCCCTTTAAATTGAAAAGGGGGAGAGAGAAACCAAGGGAACTCTTCAAAGCAGCTAGCTTGACCTTGCAGTTAGAATGTTTACATACTTTCTGCCTGTTAGCAAAGAAAGGAGTTTTTCTCTAGCTTCTTCAGCTCTCAGCGGAGAAGGGGCTGTGATCTGCCTCAGCAGCTTCTGTTCCTTTTTGGACTGTTTTTGGCTTGCTTTTCGTCCAAGACCAGCTCCCATCTCCGGACCTGCTCGGCGGGACCCTCCAAGGGGGATCATCGGACCCNATCATCGGACCTGGCCCAGCCCGGCCCGGCCCAGCGTAGGACTGCAGGTTTTACCTACAGAAAGAACTCTAAAATCCATAGTCCTCTTTTAGGGGACAGGGGAGGGGGTTTCAATATCCTTTTCTACCCCGTGCCTGTGGGGACTCTGTCTGTTAAATGAACAGGGGTTTTTTTCACTTTCATTCAAGAAATCGTTTTCCCCAACCCGTGGGGGAGGTGCTGCCGGGGCCTGCTTGCCTGGCAGGCAGGAGAGAGAGAGAGAGATGCCCTTTCGGGTTGTTTCCTCCTGGATTTGTGTCCACACTGGCATATTTTAAATTTGGCGCCCAACGTGCGGCTTGAGAAAGTGGAAAAAAAACCCAGTAATAATTACATTTTGGTTTTAAGTACCTTGTATTGGGGTACAGCAGTCACTAGTCACCATATGGTTTGATGTAATAATGACTTTCTGGTCCCTAGGCATGTTTGCCTATCCACAGAGAGGGGCAATTTTGTCCCTGGCACGTAACTTTTACAGAGCAGGGGTATGAATCAGGCTTGCTATGCTGATGTGCTTGGTGGTGATGATTTATAGAGGGTTTACAGAGGTACAGAGAATGGCTGATAACGTGTATGGTATGCTGTTTTCTCATCTGAAGCCCCGTAGCCTGTTTCAGGAGTTTGTCAGTAATTACACTTGGTCATTTAGAGGGAGAGATGATATTCCCCAGCCCTTCTTCTCCTTGTTTCCCTTCAAATCTGTTACATCACCTTTTGGGAATATACAGTTTCCCCTGGATGCTAAAGAAATCACCTTCCTGGTGTTTTATCCAGTAGGTTTCCACTGAGCATCACCCATAGCTTCCACAGAAATCTCACCTCTGGTCCTGCCCGTGTTACATCCAACTGCTTTGTAGAATTACCCAATGCTGCCCACACAGACTCTTAAGAGCAGACAGTCTTACCAAGAGGGCCGATCTAACATGGCAGAAGCAGCCAGATGGGAGACCTGATCTCAGTTCCATTAGCCTAAATTCCAAGGAAGCCTGAATGTTTAAACAGACTTTCCACAGGATTTACCCCAGTGTAACAAAGGCATAAGTCTGGACCTGTATTTGTCAGATTTTTCACTTGTGTGTAAATAAAAATCTGCACTACTGCCTCATTAGCACGGGCTTTAAAATTAAGCTTTACTCAGTTTTCAAAAAGACCAATGTACAGACCTCCACAACACAGTGAGACACTGAGAGTGATCATTTATATACACCAGGATTACTCAATTGATTAACCTGGTTACAAGAATTCTGCAAGGAATACTTGATAGAAGTTTATCCTGATGAAGCCTACTTTGGTTCAAGCCATTCTTCATCCCCAGTTCAGGGCACACTCCTAAACCACTGCCTGCAGGCACTGCAAACCCACAGCACAAGGAAGCCTGGCCCTATAAACCTTCACTGCGCTCCCTGTTCCTTCCCTCCTTGGCCACCAAGGGCATCATCAGAGGGGTCAAAATATTGCAGTTCACTCAGGTTCACAAAATCACCAGAGCACTTCTGGTGACCAGGAGAGCGTTCTGGAGACAGAACCCCACTGCCTGTGGCAGGGCTCACATGCCCTGCCCTTCACTTCATAAAGTGAAGCCACTGCTGATGAGACACAAGAGGAGAAGTGCTGCCTCACAGCAGGGTCCCACAGGGCTTCAGAGATGGCACCTCTCCTTTCAAGCTGCACCCAGAAGCATCTGGCACACTGGTGGAGGGTCACCATGCTGCTTCTTCCTAGGGTACCCAAGAATCATTTTCCCAACAATCTCAGATGTGCCACAGTGTGGTGATTAAGGCCAAGAAGGGAACAGCCACAGGCACCAGGCAAACCAAAATGCCCAGATAATCACCGCTGTCCCCAGAGGTCAGCTTCACCACGAGTGGCTCTGCCCCACCACCCCAAGCAGGCAGAGAGGGTGACGAAGCAGAGGGACCCCATGCAGAAACACGTTATGGAAGGATGATAAAAGTCTCTTCTCTCTGATTTTCTCCTCTTGCCCACAAGCAAGGCATCCAGCTTTATCCTCCCTTTGACAATCACCATCACAGGAAGGAACTCTGCTCCCATAAAACACATACATCTCCCTGCACACACCCCTTCAACCCTTGCTCCTCCAAGGCTGGGACAGTCTGGAGCCACATTTGTCTCTATTTGTGCCTGGTAGCACACACACAGACAGGGGGTAGCCCAGACAACAAAAAAGGCCCATTCCAAACCCAAGAAACGAAGTATCAAGCATGAGCCATTCCCAACTGTCAGGTGCTGCCCTCATCCACATGCCTACAAAGATCTTTCACAGGTTCAATCGAACGTCTGTGGTACCACCTGACCCCCAAACCTGGATTTTACAAAAGGCTTTCTTTGGCAGGTAGGGATGGCAAGAACCATCACCCATGGGTCTAGGCTATACAAACCTTTTACGGAACAAACAGAAGGTGCTTGGGATCTCACTGCTAATAAAAATATGAGCAGACAGCAAGATGAGAAGGAGTCCAGTAAACCTATGTTTAGACCAAAGTGAACTGATAGCAGGGACACAAGCTGACAGGCTTGTGCAGCACAGTAAATACCTGGCTCAACAGAGACTGACTCTGG
Organism: Callaeas wilsoni; assembly: GCA_013398955.1. Taxonomy (NCBI): domain Eukaryota; kingdom Metazoa; phylum Chordata; class Aves; order Passeriformes; family Callaeidae; genus Callaeas; species Callaeas wilsoni. The sequence goes on from VWPU01003040.1 coordinate 3,802, forward strand.
CTCTTTATTGGGAAGCTAGTAATGCACACAGCCTTGTAAGGTGGAGATGGCAAGTGCAGACTTCAGAGCAACCCTTACCTGCCAACTGGCTTACTGGAACTATACTCTGATATAACACCACCATGTCCTTTCATCAAAGCCACTCACATCCACACGGGTAGGGCTCTTTTTTCACCTCAGGAAGGTGTTTATCCTAGAAGTAATGCAAAAAGCAGAGGTTCAAATGCAGCCAGCTGACAGGGAGTGAAGAAAGCCTGCAAGCAGGCCTCCACTGAAGGGCTCCAGTGCCATTCCTTGTCCCAAGGCAAGCGTAAAAAATACCAGACATTTAGCTCTTGTTTACATGACATATATATATCTATGATAGTCTAGTAGGTGTTAGTCTTTTATCCTCTTTTGTTTTAAACACACATTTGTTCACGACTCCCAAGTGCCCTCAGCCAGGGAGCCACTTAAGTGTACACAAAGTATTTCATCTCCTAAAAGAGGAAATCAGCCAAGTGTGCCACTGCCCTGCAGCATCATCCCAAAACAGCCAGGCATGCCACCAACCCACTGCCTGCCCCAAACAGGATGCTGTTCTGCAGCAGACATTCCAATTGGATGCACTCCTCTCTTTCTATCAGAGTGGAGGTTGGAAATTAATAACCACCTCTCTTTTTACTATCCCATGCTTTGAAATATTGCAGGGATATATTTAATTCCTGATGCCTTCAACACTCCTAGGAGAGGAAGGATCCACCAGGAAGATATGGATGGCACCTGCAAGGAAGCTAGCAGTATTAACAAGCAGAAAGACTTCTCAGGCCAGTGACTGCATGACTATGAAGACTGGCAGCACATTGCATGCTGAGAGGCACAAGCAATGCCCCAGAGCCTTGGCCACGCCAGCTCTCGCAGTCACACTGCTACAGGTACTTCATCCAAGGCAGAGAGAGGCCCACCGAAATGCCAGAGGCTGCTGCCCTACACTCCACCACTCCCTTGCCATGTCAGGACAGCCAACAAGCCAGGTGACCAAGAAGTGGTTAAGGAACTACCATCTGCTTTTGGCAGATCCCAATGAACTGGTAAGAACACCAGACATACGAAAACCTCTTCCAGCTCAAAGTAGCATCTACGTGCTGGAAACACTGTGGGTAGACAGGGAAGCTGACAAAATCTTCCACACCTCTCTCCACTGGCAGAGAGATGATCTACCAGGCTAAGATGGTCATTAGGTTGCCATGTGCTGGTGTAAGCGAGCCGCACTCACCACAGAACTGCCTGAACACTCAGGAACTCCACAGGACAAAAATGGTAACACAGCAGGGAGATAAAAATTATTAGCCAGCCCTCATCACACCCTACAGGAATATAAACCACAGCTCCATCTAGATATGTCTCCAAAAACAGCTCATCGTGACTGCAATACAAGTAACTACAACAGATGCAAATCAGAGACAGATGTAATTCATTAATTAAAAGTGCAATTAACTGAGAGTCACAACTAACTGCAGCTCAAGAAGGCATTTAAATGAATGGTTATGTACTGTGCTCAGTAAAGACAATTTTCTACATGTTAGCCAAAGAGCAGCCCCACTGAGCACCACCAAAACCTTTCCACCCACTGGATTCCGGGAAGTGCACGGCCCCGCAGGGGGAGCGCGCTCCGCCTCCGCACCGCCAGCTGGGAAGCGTGCGTGGAAAGCCACGGACACCTCAACAGGTAAGAGGCTTTTCCTTACCTGAGCTGTATCTGCCACGCAAACAAAACATTCTGAATTGATCTGATGAACATTTCTTCAGGAAATCCTAAACTCCATGCACAAAAAGACAGCTTTAGCATGACATCAATTTCTTCAGGAGCTCTTCCACCCCCTTGCTTTTCAAACATGACAAATAACACATCTTTGCAATTTAAGACAGGCATAAAATCTTTGAACTCTAACACTGCTTTAAAACCTAAACTAAATAAAATTCAACTCCATATAAGACAGACGTGCACACATATATACAAGATATAAATATACACAAAATGTCCAATATAAGACAGCGAAAATTACCTTGCAAGTACAAACACACTTTATAAAGGCCTTTGCAAAAAAAAACCTGAAAATGAAATTATCAGACTAAAACTGGGATACAATATTACAGAAAAGAAAGCTCCTGAGTTTTGCAAACTTTACGAAAAAAAAAAAAAGATTTCCTGAAAAAGAACATAAGAGTACTTTTTCTCCAGGACTAGAATATGAAGAAACTCAGGGAGTGAATCAAGATAAATCCTAGCAGTATAAAAAGAGTTATCTGCATTAATTATGATGCCTAATAAACTCCACTCTAATATTTATCTAGCTTTACAAATAATTTACTCCAATAAACAGTAAACTATTAGTATTACTACTAGTACAATTAATTTCTATTACTAGTATAATGAACTATTTAAATGTTTGGAAGGTACACTAATAAAATATTCAATCACTTCTAACCCTGCTCTCAGCAAGGCCGGACACTGTGGCAGATTGACTGTGACTACTGCACTTCTGCTTCTTTTTTTTTTCTTTTTTAATTTGCAAACCAGTGAGGATCACTGAAGTGCCACAAAAATCAAAAATCATACGAAGCCAGTACAAGTGAGAAAATATGGAAAGTGTCATTTGCTTAAATCTCACATTTTGAAATAAGGCTTCTACTACAAGACTAAACCAGCCTGAACACGGAAAAAGCATCAGCAATGTGCTGTCTCTCAAGTGAAAATAGAAATAATTGAGGCAATCAAAATCAAGAAAGTGATACTGATTGTTTTGGTGGGTGTCTGTTTGTTTGTTGTGGGTTTTTTAAATAAACTGGATATAAATGAGGGTACCCAATATGCAGAGAAGCTTTACACGAATATACAGAGGTAGAACAATATGAGTGATGTATGGAAATAAATTCAAATTTGGGAAAGGACGATCCAAACTAGAAAAAACAACTTAAAAACAGAGCACAGATGAAGTATCACAGCTCTTTGAAAGCAGGTTGCTTGGCCCTGTGCTATCACAATGTCTTTGATTTTCAGGGTCAGAATTAATAGCTATTAAAAAAAGGAAAGAAAAAACTGGAGTAGGGTACAAGGGGTGGGGGGGGAACAGGGCAGCTGGATGCAGAGCATGCAGGGCTGCTGTGCCCAGGTGACAGCCTGGGATGCAGGTGGCCACTGGCCGGGCCAAAGGAAGATCCTGGACGAACTTCCCCTCTTTTGGCACAGGCATAAAACCTTCCATGTAGGGCTTAACTTCCAAGGTGCAAAGTGGCTGTACAGGAAAAAAAATTGTTTCACTGGACTGAAAATCACTTTCCAGGAAGGATTAATGCTTGTAAGCCATGTGGAAGGGCAGACATAAAAAGGAGACACTCACAAGGAAAGAGAGACAGGCCTGAAACATTTGTTTCCTCAACACAAGCTGTGCCATCATGGGGAACATGAAGGGGAACATTTTTATATGTTGCTTTTAACTCCACACACTGCATTTGTGGTCATTTCTCCACCCTGTCCACACTATCTGCTGAGACTCGTGACACTTCTGTGAAAATTGTGAGCTCTGGGGACACAGGGCTTAACTGTACCCAGACGGCATCAGAAGACTTAAGAATAAAGCAGCTCATATTGAACTTCTTTTAAAGGGATTTTAATTAATTCTTCTGAGAGGGCAAAGGGGAACACATGTGCTGAAGCAGCTTCCCAAGCTTTGTCTAAAGGAAGGAAACCACCCTATTCCAGCAGTAGGCATCAGCCCTCACAGGAGCCACCCCAGCACCGTGCACAGCTGTATCACACACATCTGGCAGAGAAACCCTGCTCTGGGCCACACCAAAGACCTGGGGACGCAATGAAATACGACATAGTCATGTGGCTCGTGGGTATCAAAAGGCAAAGCTTCTGTGCATCAGCAAGGCCACCGTATAAAAATAAAGGGTAATGGGAGAGACCGCTGCAACAGCATGGTTCAGGGAGCCCAATAGCTTCCTGACAAAACACTGACACTGTGTCCCATTTCACCTAAAGAAGGACAAGGAAAAACATCTCCTCTTTTCCAAGTCCGTGCTTTTTCAAAGCACTATTAAGAATAGATAGATGAGAACCCATCACCGCAGAACAGAATCACCCAGGTTAGAAAAGACCCCTGAGACTGTCAAGTCCAACCACAAACCTATAGAGCAGGATTCTGGTACTGGGCACAGACTCTGCTCCTACAAACACTCTCAGCTCAGTGAGATCCACTGTTATAAGCAAACCCTGAATCTGAGCAGGTATCCTACACCCCGATCCACAATAACAAATACATCAGTACTAGAGAAACACTGCAGCACAAGCACACACTCCAAACTTTTCTCAAAAGAGGGCTGTGATTAGTATTTACCTATTACAAACATACATTGCTTCAATTCAAACAAAGAAATTACCTTAATTGTTATGTAGTTTTTTAATGACTTTGACATTTTTTCTTGACTTCCTTTAACATGTAAATGCCCTATAGTAAAAAAAAAAAGTAAGGAATTAATCAGGATAAACAAGTGTGCTTCTGAACAGGGAGCAAATGAGAAAGACTGCACTGAGACACTGGAAATATTGGAGGCAGCATATGCTATGATGGATACACGCCAACCATTTCAATGCAATGGGTAACATTTTTCAATAGCTTTGCCTACAGTCCTGCACACCTCTCCATCCTCAAAACTTCCACTGGGTGAATTTTAAAATATAGACATTTAAAACATTTTTAAAAACCCAAACTCCCCCCCCCCCCCCAGCAATGAGTCTCCCTGTTCAGAACTGACAATAAACTGATAAAAACAAGCAAGCAAGTAGTTTCAGTCTTCACAGGACAAGTACCTTACCGGTTATTCTTGACTTCTCAGAAGTATTTTAAGAAATATTTTCCAGTGATCTCACATTAAAAAATCCTTAAAACTCAATCTTCTGTACTTATTACTTGCTGGCAGCTGATAACATTATTTTTTTTACCCCAAAGTTTTATAGCACTGGTTCAAAATATCTTAAATGCAAAATGAATTTTCTATGCATTCTCAACTTCTCCAGACTTGTGAGACTGAGAAAAAGCAGGGTGAGGGAGGGATACAGCTACAATGCCTAATTTGAATTAGTTTATTTTAAAATGTGATCTCTGAGCACTGCTAGAACTTTCAATAGTCACATGGACCACTGCTTTGCAGGGCTGTAGCACAGGAAAAAGGTATTAACACTGCATTTAAGAGACTATGTAGAGCTTTGGTTTTAGGACTGAAAGCTCTGTCGAAGAAAAACAGGAGAGGTATAGCCTGAAGTTGCCTGCTTCCAGGTGTCATCCATGTGAGCCACAGCAGCATCAACGATGGAAAACACCAATTATTCACTGGAAAGATGCCAAACATTCTGCCATTGAAAGACTACTCAGCATAATTTCAGAAATGTTGCTAAAAGCCTTAATAGGCTTCTTCTAATGAAAGACTAATTCTGTAAGTTACCAACCACCCACAACTAACATGGGATTTTTAGGCATTTCTGTGACCTGCAGCATCCAGCACTTAATCATACTTTGAGGTAGATTTTGATGCATAAACTTCTCTTGCTCTGTAATACCCTACCAGCACTGCATTCTTTCACATTTGGCAGCCCAGTGTTACCAATGCCTCAGAGTGCTCTGCAAGGACAACGTATGATCGTGCTCCTGCTTTTATGAGTGGTGACAGAAGTGGCATTTCTTGCTCAGCAACCTATGCAGTTGTCTGCATTTTGTGCTACTCGCTGCACAGAGCTGCTTTGCAGCCTTGCCTGAAGCCCCCTTGCTTCCACAAGTAGACAAACTCTCCATTACACTCATCTGGATATGAAAGCAACAAGCTCAGACCTGATAACTGGACCTGAAAAGCTCATAGTTTCACTTCCCAGCTATTTCTGTTAATGATTTCAAAGCTTCACCATGAGAAGACTACCTCCAGTCCTGCCTTGAACACCTCAAAATTTAATTTTGCACAACATACTCTATGGAGAGTAGGAACTAATAAAAAAATCTATGGATGCAGAACCAGCTACATTAGCTATCCATGATAAAAAAATCTTGCTTTCATTTTCTGTCTTGTCTGCTAGCAGGTGAGGCCACTTTCACCACTGCATTGTTCAACTTGGGATGCTCAGTATTCAGGCTATCAGACACAGCTGGATACCTGCAGCTCTTGTGGCTCAAGTAAAACCCACAGCCAAAATTCTCCTAGGAGAAGGAGAAGAGCCTGGGTAAGATTACTTTATCTCTTTTGCAAAGGTGCCTAAATACTGACTTACTTCAGGCAGCCAAGCTTAAAATAGTTGGATTGTGTTTTCCTAAAAATGTACTGGTAACATCTGAATTTGAATTAATATTCCTCTTCCAAGAGTTTCAGTACTTAGAATGATTTCATTCAAGAATACAAAATACAAGGATTTTCATAACTTTGGTTTGGCGCTCTTCCCAGAGTACAAGTAGTCTAAAAATAAAGTCCTTATAAGATTTATCCCCAGTGCTGGGATTTTCTTCCTTTTAATGGGGATTGCTCCTCCAGTTCTGAGCTGCTAAAATTCTGAAGTCTGTTAGCAGAATAAATTGTTTCTGAAGCTGATTCATTTGCCCTAAATAATTCACACCATCATCCTCCAGCAAGACTTTTTGACTTAATGAATGTAATCTGTCAGCACCTAGAGAACCTCAGTGTACAAATTGCCCTTGGAATTAAGTTCTCCCTCTTTTTTTTTAATGACTCCTCTTTATTTAGCTGGTATCAAAAATATTTCCCGTACAGTTTCAGTTCCAAGTTGGAACAGCCAGATTCGCTAGTTTGTCAACAGATGGCTCCACTTGGCAGTAACCAGTGCATCTTAGTGGAAGTGCAGAGGATTCCACAGCGCCTCAGGAACAAAGCATGCCCTGGAGGATGCACCAGCCTCTGGACAATTGCTATTGATTTCCAACAGGCTCTACACTGGGCACTGAAACTAGAATTCAATATTCATCCCATACAGTACAAATATATAAAAATGAAAGTCATGTAATTCCCAGAGTGTACCACAGGCTTAACTCTGCTACTCTTTTACTCAGAAAAGCAGCTCCAAGAGCTCAGAGACATTCTGCCGAAAATACTAATCAGCTAAAGAGAGGCTGCAGACTTGAATCTGACTTTCTATTAACTTCAGCTGTCCATCCAGAACCACCATGACTGCAACAGGAAGAACAAATGTCAAGGTTTCCATCAACGGGAACAGCACTAGAACCATCAGTAATGTAGTTCAAAGCACTGAACAGCACAAACTTCACTGAATGAAGCACTTTTATACAGAGGGAGCGAGGAGCAATTCTACATATTGCCTAGCAGTATAATGTGCTTTCATAGCATAAAATGCCAAACTTAAAAAACCCAAACTATTGTATTTGTACAGGCCTCTCAAGTGATCAATATTTTACTTACCAGAATGCAAAAAATAATTCCCCCATTGCTCACACTGATGATACACCTCACACTGTGCAATTTCATTTTCGTGATGAGGAAATGCAAGATCTATTCCACCAGTATGGATGTCCAGCTGCTTTCCAAACACTGCACTGTAACAATATTTTCCTGATCAGTAAGTAGAACACCACAAAAGCTTTTTGTAAAAAGAAATGCAGAAAAGAATAAGATGAAACAACATAAATTTAAGTGTATGATTTAGTAACTGCAGTTTTAAAACAAGATAACTGCAGTGTTAAAACAAGATTTTACACATATCTTGGATACCAAAACTGTAGCAGAACTTGTATGGACAGGACTCGTATCTGTTCACAATTACTTCTCCTTAGTAGAAGCAATTATTTTTCTACCTCAGTTTAAAGGATGGCAAGCAGGATGTCTCCTTTCCCTGTTCTGCTACAGTTTCAGTAACAGATAGGTGCTTTATGTGCAAACCTAACAACTTTGAAGCAGCAAACGTTTGTGTAAATTTGGTATTACTCTTCCTTATCTTGTACCTTTTCTGTAAGAATTCAGACAATAGTGTGTGCTGTCAGGTCAAGCTGGGCAGATTAGCGACCTTATTTTGCCTACCTGTTAAACAAAGATTACACTTACAGCCTCACAGGGATGGAAGTCAACTTTAACTGCTCAGAAATCAGGACTGCTCAAGCAGGGGAAGATGCAAGGCCTACAGACACACACACACACAGGCCTCCCATATGTCACCTTAACAAGGTGCTCCTGGTAGCTGGCTAAACATTAATACTTTGGTCCCTTTTTGAGACAAAACACCCTGCTAACACTGTGCCACCTGACGGCTTTGCAGAAGCTGCTGGGACACAGGAGGAAAAGACA
>VWPU01003040.1:12369-25645 GCA_013398955.1 Callaeas wilsoni
GAAGGGAAGGGAAGGGAAGGGAAGGGAAGGGAAGGGGCTGCCACCATCTCCTAAGTTCATCCTTCTCTGTTCCTGCCTGCTTCGAAACCAGCTAAAGCACAGATCTTCCCAGGACTGACCGTCATCTTCCCTTATGCCACCTGCAGAGGAGCACTTGCCGTTTCCTCCAACAGAACTATTAAGAGCTGGAGAAAGGTGACAGATGGATCTGCCAAGTCCTCAAGGACAGGAGGAACTGCCCACCTCACCACAAGGGAAACTGCAGAAAAAGATCAGACCTGAGGGGGTCAAAGCAGGGGATTCCCTCCTCCGGGGCTGCTCTAGAGACCAGAGACTCCTCATTCACCTTCACAGACTTCTCAAAACTAATTCGCCAAACTTAGGTAAAGTGCTTTGAGATACTTGGCAAAACAGACAGCTAAGTAAGTATTGCTGAAAAATGGGCCTTCAACAGCTGACTAGGACAGCAAATTGTTTTAGGTCACTTACCAAAGCAAGCTCTCAATTTTTCACAGTCCGAGATTACTACACTTATGCTCTCCATGGGTCAGCTTTTATTTACATGACAGGAGCCTCATCCAGCCTCAGTAAAATATATTTTTACAGAAAGAAATGCAGACTCTAAAACAGCACTGCATTAGCAGACAGGCCATGTCGTAACTGGCATTTCTTATCTGTGCACTTTTGTCACAGGTTGTACATCAAACACAGCATGATTTTGTGCACTTTGATTGCTTTAAGAGCTGCCTCACTATGCTGAAACTACTTACAGACAGAAAATCACCCTTATAAATGCTTTTCACGAGCAGGTAGAAATTACTAACAATCCCAGATGCATCAGAAAAGCACATGAAAGAGAAACCTACAGCAGGTGGTTCCACCTCCTTTCAGCTTTAGTCAAAAATTTAAGCTAAACAAGGTCAGATCTAAACTATTTGTTATTAGCTTCCAAAAAAAGATCTGAGACTAATGCAAAACTAAGTACACTATCAATCTTCCAGGAAAGAAGACTTTTTCTCCTGTGGTGAAAATAAAACTTTAAATTAAGAGCAAATTACATCAAACCAACTGCAAGCAAAACACTACTCAGCAAGAAAGCTGAATAAGACTTAGATTATTAGCATGAACATCCACAGCTGCTGTTAAGATAAGGCCAGCAGGATCTCATAGATCAAGCTGGAATCCCATACCCTGTCCTCCTGAGACCTACATCCTGAACTAGGTCTGATGGAGACTGCTAGAAGTGGAAGGGAAGCGAATGAAAGAGGTACCATAACTTTCACCAATCCTCTGCTTACTCATTTTGAGTTAAAAGACTGCTAATCGACTGTGTGATCCTGCGTGCCACCGAGTCTGACTCAAGAGAAGGTGCCAAAACATAGAGACAGCTGTGACAGTAAGGTGATGCAGTTTATCTGTCACATCTGCCACATGTGACATCCCAAGTTGCATAAAATGGTCACATTAAAACCAGTGCTATCTACTGATCAGAAAACACTTTCAATCCTGCTGCTACCATTGTACTGTGACTGAAAACAAAAAATAGCATTAAATTTATCAAAATCCAAGAAATCTGACCTTGATATTGTGGAACATTCAATGTGCCATCCAGGTCTTCCTTTTCCCCAGGGAGAATTCCAAGATAGCTCTTGAGGCTTGGCAGCTTTCCACAGGGCAAAATCTTTACTGTGTCGTTTATCAGAATCAACTGGCAAGAATAAGTGATTTGTTAATGGGATATGTCTCAAAGAAAAAAAATGACCAAATGAAAGCAAGAGGAAATGTGTGTTTAGTGAACTAGCCTGATTTTAATCCACTTCAATCAACTTCTTTTCACTACAACTTCCCTCCCTTCCCCCTTACACAGAGCTTCCAGTTGATCAATAAAGCATTTGAAAGAAATAGTATATTGAAATAGATTTCAACAAGCTACAAAGATGGATTCAAGATTCCTTAACACATCCTATCCTATCAGTCCTTTTATCCTTCCCTGGTTTTCCTGATTTTTCATTCACTTAGTTACATATCAGCCAGTTTCCCCAGGATAAACTGACTGCACTGCAGCAAAAAAGGTAATAAAACCAAACCAAAACACACAAACAAACAAACAAACAAAAGCACCATAATTTTTTCTCTGGGACACAAGTACTTTGTGTTTTATATTCTATAAAACAAAGCACACAGAGGTAGCAATCAAAACTATTCTTGGACAGTAGTAATTTTTCAGTACCGTTTTCACCAATGAGTTCTCTACAAAGGTCTCCTTCCAGCTGTATTTGTTCCTTCCTTCACTACATTGCCAAGGATGCAGTCCTTTTTGTCACAATACTGCAGGACTGTGCATCTCTGCTGACTCCTAACCTCTAGTCAAATACACAGCACTTCCTGGCAGGAGCCACAGAACAGGGTTCTGGACTCTGTACTTTTTTTCTGACAAATACATGACCTCACATTAAGAATCATACAATTCAAAATTCCTAAGAACTGAAGATACAGAAATATAACCCTAGTTTTATCCACTGAATCTTCACCTGGGCTCTTTAACTAGATTGCCAAGTGCTGACTGACCAGCATCTGCTGACTCCAACCCGCTTTTGCCCTTTTTAGAGTATACTGCTATAAAAGAGCACTCTTCAACTTCTCAGTGTCAAAATCGTTAGAAATAACAACACATTGAGCTGTGACTAGTGGGGAAGCAGGGCAAAACAAGTAATCAGTCACAGCTGAGGCTGGAAGGCACGTCTGGAGACAGTATAATCCAACCCCCTGCTCAGAGCAGGCGCAGCTACAGTAGGCTGCCCAGGATGGTGTCCAGTCGGGCTTTGATTATCACTAAGGATGGAGACTCTACAGCCTCTCTGAGCAACACTGTTTGTGTTAACCATCTTCAGGGTAAAAAGGATTCTTCTTAGGTTTAAATGGAATTTCCTGTGTTTCAAGTTGCAATCAGTGCCTCTTGTCCCATCACCAAGCACCAGTGAGAAAAGCGTGGCTCCATCTGCTCTACTCCCTCCATCAGTATGAGTACACATGGGTAGGATTCCCCTGAGCCTTCTCTTCTCCAGGCTGAGTGGTCCAAGCTCTCTCTGCTTTTCCTAATAGGAAAGATGCTCCAGTACCTCCGTCATATTTGTGGCCCTTTGCTGGCCTTTCTCCACTACGTCTGTACACTGCTGTACTGGGGAGCCCAGCAGCAGACCTGCACTCCAGGCATGTCTCACCAGTGCTGAGCAGAGCAGGATCACCTCCACTGACCTGCTGGCAATGCTCTTCTTGTGCAGCCCAGGAGGCTGCTGGCTCTCTGCAGTCAGTAATTACCTCTAAATAACTGTTGACAAGATGCATTCCCTCTGTGAGCTGTAATGCTGAAACAGCTCCAGAGCAGAACTGTGAGAAGTTCTGGCTGCACTTGAGCATCAGCCTGCCAGGCATTTTCAGTAATTACAAACAGATTATTTTTTAATGATGAAATACTGAACTTTAGTTTGCAAAAGGATGCAGGAGACCTGCATCAAATTCTCTGACGCAGAGACCTGATCAGATCCTTATGGAAACTCCAGAGAGGCTCAGCAATCCTGCAAAGCAAGAACTGCAGCAAAAACCCCACAGCCCAGGGTGTAGGCCTGCTCTAGCACAGCCCATGAAGAGACTGCTCACCCTCACACAAAGAGGCTGCTTAGCCCGGTGACAAGTAATGAAGGAAGCAATTCATCCAGTTAGCTTCAGAGCAGCACAACTGCCCCAACAATAACATGGTAGGTGAGGTTTTCTTGTGTTTGCCCTTGAGTTCCTCACTGCTGGCTAGTGCAACAGCAAGAACACCACCTCATTGTGAAGTTCTATGTACGCTGCCAAGTATTTAATTAAAACTTCTTAAGAATCCTAATTGTTCTAAGGTACCAGAACAAAGGTATGGCAGGAAGGATGAAAGAAAGAAGAGAGACCAAGTTTCCTCCTGCACTGGCAACAGTGAGTGCCTCAAAAAATAACTATGAAAGCAACGTGATCTTAACTAATCAGAAACTTAGCTATACACAACGAGTTAGAAAACTGTTTCAGACTGTTGAATGAAAGTTTGCACATAGATGCATCATGCATTCAAACAATGCATTAACACAAACAAGCTGGTGCCATGAACTTACCTGCTTCATCTTGGGTATCAGGATTAATAGTAGTTAATACTCCATATCTTTTTCCCCAGGACTTAACATCAAAATAAACATTGCCTAATACAAAAGAAATGTTTAGTTACATAGCAAAGATGTGGCACATTGATGAGAAGTCGATAACATTTCCCTGAAAGCAAAACAAAGTACTCTTCCACTCCCATTTGAAATTCTGATTTAGAAATTCAGAAATACTGCAAAAGTAGTAGCAGTTGTTTCCATGTTACCCAGCTTTTCAGCAACCTCTGTGCACATGCTCATTCTGCCTATAGCATAACTTTGAATTCTGGAGATCTCCCAGGTTCTTCCTTGCCCATGCACAATCAGCAATCCCCTCCCCTACTGCAGCTCAAGTTACACCTAGTCCTGTTACAATGCACTTGAATCCTTCTACAACCACCAGCTCTGCTAAAAAAGAAATCCACGCATTGTGCTTTGCAGACACATCTTGTACAGCACATAGGAGATACACAGCTCCTCTTCAGAGGTTCCCCCAGCTTTCTTGTAGAAACCAGGCCAGGATTTCCCCAAGGAGTTTAGACAGTAGTTTATTACAATAAACAATTATATTAAGTAATGAGCTACATTTAACTTAGAAATTGAGTAATAGTTGTTCCGCCCACTCATGTCATCACAAACAATTTACTCACACCCTGTTAAGCAACAGAAGGAAAGCCTGGCACAGGGTATCTCATCTGATTTCAAAACAGGATTACTAAGAGCACTGACTTCCTAAACAAGTGCTGAACAAGGAGTTACCTTGCTCAAAGTCTTACCTTGTGAGGTTGCATAAGCTTGTCCACTGGAAATTATTGTTTTTATAAAGGAAATTATTTGAGGAATATTGTCAGTCACCCTCATATACACCGTAGGAGGAAGGACCTTAAAGAAAGAGTAAGATCTCATTAATTTTTATGAAACACACTGCTGATGAGTGTCTTCGCTCTAAGAAACAAACTAAAAAGAACATTCTCCTCAATTTTATCTTTTAAAAAAAGTTGCAAGTATCATAAAAAAGTCATAAGCAGTATTTAAGATAATACACAGAAAAAATATTTGAGGGGTGGCAAAAAAATCCCTGATTTTTCCCAGTGGCTTACTCCCTGCTTCTGACAGGGAGACAAGAAACAAAGTCACCTGAAATCAATGAAAGATTTTGTGTTTCCTGTGCTTTCAATCAGGCTATTTCTGCATTATAGTAAATATGCAATATCTGTGAATCAAGGTTTTACTGAATGTGGAAAAAAATTGTTCCTAAAGAAATTTAACTTGTTCATTCCAAAGCTTAAGATTGCTTCTCCCCATACTTCTTTACTCAAAAGGTGTGCAATACCGTTCCAGAAGAATGAAAAAGTAAATCAGCACTCAGTTTCCAAGCAACAAATTTATTTTTTCAGATCAAACTCTCAAAACCAGATTCTTTAAACAAAATAATGGTTTAAAAATACTCTTAAATTTAGACTCTTGAGTATTTGTACCTTTAAGGCAGCCATATCTTGTTTAAAGTCTTCTTCATAAATACGAGCAAGAGCTACAGGCGATATATTCATCTGCAAAAAAGAGAAGCAGATTAGTAAATCATAAATCAGAGTAATAATATAAAATATGGCAATCTTTTCTCAGACAGCTAATAGCTAATTGGAAGACTTAGAGAGCCCCCAAGGTAAAGAGTCAGAAAGGCTTATTAATCTAACATTGAAAGGGAGGAGATGTTAAGTTATAAATAACTTAGAAGTAGTATTTCATTTATGCGTCTCAATTTCCAAAATATTAATACATCTCTTTTAAGAGAAAGTAACCAAAGACTAAAATAATAAACTCTTTCCCTCTCTTATTATTTTCCTCTTGAGAGGGTCTTTCATTTCCAGCGACAAAATATACTACCATACACAGGACGTAAAATCCATCCAACTTACTGACAGGAAACACCAATACCACCTACATGTCAGAAAGACAGATCAGAGACTTGCAGGATGAGACAAGATATTAATTTTCAGTGATTAAGAAAAATAAGCTATTTCAGCAGATCATGGGTACTCATAGATCTCAATATTGAAAGCCAATTCCACACTTTGCCAAGTCTGGCATTTCTCAAGCACCTTCTCTACGTTTCTCATTAATGGGACATGAACAGGTTCCTCTTGCAGAGGGGATGAGAAAATGCAACCCAAAAGGAAACAAAACTTGCACATGATAAAGTAATTGTTCTCAAATATTCAGAAGAGGCTAGGGATTGAAAGATGCATGACAGCAAAACCTGGCCTAGCAAGCAACAGAATGGTATCAAAGTGTTTCAAATGCATGCTTTTACATCTTCTCTGAGAATAAACTACTGGGGAGAAGACAACATACTGTCAGTCTCTCCAGCTTGCAGGTAACTGAATAATCAACAACATAAATCCCTTTCCATCATTTCCAACTCATTACTGGAGCATCTTTATGGGTTCTGATTTTCAGAGTGCAGGTGAGTACCACTGTCTGTACAAACTCCTGGACAAAGCAGTTCTGGTGAAGACAGTCCAGATGTTCATGCAGCAATGAAATGAGGATGATGTTCAGCACCGAAAAACAAAGACATGCTTCTGCCTAGGGTCCAGTGACTGGATTCATCTCCCTAGACAGCTCAGCTGCTTCTTTGATTAAGAGAGAAACAAATGGCTACAGAAAGAAGATAGGGAATGTCCTCCCTTCAAGATGGATGTTCAACATGCAAAGAGATTCATCTCTCTCTCAAAGGACCACTGAAGGCATGCAGCATGTTCATAAACTAGATACCCAACTTTCAGGTTTCCCTCAATGAACCCCACCAGGGGATGAAGAACAAGCTTAGGCATGTTGTTTCTACCACTTTAATGCTTCAGGTGCACAGGTTCCAACAATAAAAGCAGGCTACTGAGGCAGAGGCCTTGGCCATCCAAACAAAATCATGAGCAAACATTTCAAAATGTCACCAAAAAAATGCCATGAAAAGATGACTTTACAGAACCAAAGAATGTAGTAAATCAACACATTTTTCAAGAACATGTCATTTCCCCCTCCTCAAACATAAAATCTCTAAGATGTTCTGACAATGCGGAAAAATTTTAAAATGCAAACATAGATTTAAAATGCCTGAGTTTTTGGGGGGTGTTGTTTGTTTTTAAATTGTTTACTGCCTTAGAAAACTGCAAGTAAATGGACAAAGGGAACAGACATATTTCTACATGAGTGGTGTGCTAGTATTCTTTTGAACGCAGTGCCCTATATTTAACCGCAAAAGTAATTGTTTACTTAAAGATAAGTAAAAGGAACAGCTGTCAAATTCTCTGGCTCCAAGAAACTATCTTAAAGCTTGCAACTGCAATTCAATCCGACACATTCACTTATGATCCCGAAGACATGAGTTATAGATTCTAAAATCAAATAAAACAAAAAGACTCAAAATGCAGAATAAAACACAGAATTGTGCTTCAGGGTTCAGTAAGTGTTTTTAAAACAATTTTTAAAAAAATTGCAATAATCATTCACTAAGCTCATCTGGTAAAAAAGGTGAGATTAAAATTCAACTGAGAACCAGTTACAGCCCCAGTCTTATCAAGACTTACCCCTACACACAATGTTAACATTTCTGTAGGTGACAAACTCAGACAGGCCTGATAAAGCTTTCCAAGGTGCTGACATTGCAGCTAGATGGTGCTCGGCACCTTCCAGGAACTGCCCTCTGTCTCACGTGGCAGTGCTGTACATGCTGCCTCTCATGATCACGGCACACAACACTTCTCCAGAACTCACTCAGAACCCTTCTGGCTGCTAAGTTTTGGCATAATTTCACTGTGCTGAGGATTCACGCAGGGCTTTTGTTCCCTGCCAGCCTCCCAGGCAGGGGGAGAGGGCAGGAGGATCCCAGCTGTGGGTGCTGTAAGGCAGCCCCCTCTCTGCCTCCCCCCATCACACAGCTCTGCACCCATTCACCCCCACACAGCTCTCGACACTCAGCCCTCCTCACTCCCAGACCCATTACAGCCACACCAGGGGACCAGAAATCTCAATATTTATTATCTGCTAATTAAAGCAAACACAACTCAACAAAAGAACCCCAAACCCAGGTTAATTTTCCTATGTAAACAGCTTAGAAAATACCAAAAGATTAGTCAAAGACTGCAGCAAACACCTACCTCATTGGCTCTTTTTATTATCTTGTCATCTATGTCTGTGATCCCCATCACCATGATAACTTCAATTCCAAAGAACCTTGTCATTATCCTTCGAATTATATCAAACCTAACATAGGAGCTGGAAGAGAAAGAAACATGAGCTTTTGAACATGCAGTAGTAAGAATACACTTATACAAAAATAACCAACAGCCACAGGGACAATCTAATTACCCCAACATTTTCAATGAAAAGATCTTCAGTGCATAAGGTGTTTTTCCAAAACCAGTTGCTACCTGCACAAAAGTCAAGCAAATTTCTCTTGAACTGGCCTACCCTCTTCTGGCATTAGTGACACATTACATCAAATTTTCTGAGTGTTTTCTTTTGTTGCATCTCTTTATGCACCGAAGGGCATCACAAGCTACATGAGCCAGAAGACTCTTTCAAAGCTAACAGGACAAAGAAAGACACAGGGATCAGATATTCCTGAAATACATCCCTTGGGCTTAGTATATCCTAACAGGTTTTCAAAAGTCAGGCAGCAGAAGAACAGGGAGAAATAAAGCAGGATTCAAATGAACTTTTCTTAGGGTTGAGTAACGACAGATACAAGCCACCAATAAACTATTTCATTCACACATCATCACAGATCTCTTCTGACAACAAAGAGTAGATGCTCTACAGGTTATTTTGGTTTATTTACACTTGAGAATAAAAGTTATTCTGAAAATTATTCAGGGCTTTTGTCACAAAGCAGAGTATTTAATGCTGATAGACTGATGAATATACAAGCTGTATAGGGCTGTTGCAGCTCCTTCCACTCAGAGACTCTCCATTTGTAATTCTCAAAACACACTTTGATTGAGTTAAACCCAATTACTAGGTGGGATACTAGAAGGTGACTAAAAACTCTGGGTCTGCCCTGAAAGATGATGAGAATCTTCAGCCTTTCCGGGCTCTGTTTTCTCCAAAGCCAGCAAGGATAGCCCTAAGGTACTGATTTATGGATGCATAATATCTTGATTAAAAAAATACTTTTTGTTGTTGTTTGCACTGTGCTCATGCTGAAAAAAGACTTTTTGAAAGCCGTGCTGCCAGGGAGATAGTTTTTAATGAATAGCAGCTCACTGGGAGTAAGGTTCATCTAATGTAGTGACACGATTCGGTAAGAATACTAAATTGGTCTTTGCATCCTGTTCAGAGGAACAATGCCAGCATCAAAAGCTTGATATTAGATTTAACAGCCCTGTAGTCACTGTTCCCAGAGCAGACACAAATTTCACACTGTTCCCTCTCCTCTCATCTTCCAACTGAATTAATGGAAGAAACTCTGCAAGAGCCAGAGCGGATTTCCTGATACCTCAGAAAGTAGGGTCTTTACCACTCCAGGACTGGGAAAAAAAAAAAAAAAGAGCCAACACAAACAGACAGTCAAGATCAGGGGTGGCAGAGCATGCACAAGAGAAATCCCTTGTGCTTGGTTTTACTCTTATTTCCAAGCCTACAGCCAGGAACCTGGATGCCAACCAGGCTGCAGCTCGAATCAGTACAATCAAGATCAGACCCAGAACTGGGGAAAAAAAAATAGTATTATTTGCCTGTCTTACTTTTTTCTCTACATAGAATGGGTGTTGGATGTCATACGGAGGCAGACAGAGCATCTGTTTTTAAGACTGGAAGCACAACGTACTAGAGAATGTTAAATTATTTAGAGAAATAAGAACTCCTTGTGGAGTGGAAAGAGGACAGGAGAAAAATAATGCCATTATTACCAAATTCTCCTCAAGGATCTCAAACTCATTTCCATGATCCATTTCTGCATTATTACCTGCTGCATTTGTTGTGCTTGACACAAGTCAAATGCAAGACAGAGGGGAAAGAAGGGAATTCTAGTGAGAAGAGAACATGTGGCAGGAGTACAACAAAATGATGGTGTTTAACAAGAGCAGCAGAGTAGCAGTAGCCACCACTTCATTTGACTTTATGCTACTTCCCAGTGCATGTCTTGGCCCCCATCAGCAGCATACATTTCAGCTGCTCTGTGGTTGGACCTAACTACTGGGGAAAAAGAGATACCATTTTAAAAACTAAATAAATAAATAGAACCAAGAGTGCTCCACCATCCTTAACAAATCAGCTGAGCAACAGGATGTCAACACTGACATGTGTAAGACCAGACATACTGGAAAGGAACAGCCAACTCCTCCCAAACTGGAGGGTTTAACTAATGAGAAAAGAGAGCAAAAGGTCTTCAGTGCAGACACCTTGTCACACAACAGGAACAACACATGAAGGTGCTTAAAGAGGTGCTAAAAGAGAGAATTACACCTGGTGTATCTGCATGATACACCCAAGGCAATATTCAGCACTAACCATTCTTTCTTAATTCAGCAAGTGAAGAGGTCAGACCCAAGTGACGCAGATGTAGGCAAACCTCCACAACGGGAAAGCTTGAAATTGCTAGTTTAGATATGGGTAAGAAAAGATCAGTCAAAAACCAAGGAAGTGCAAGCAAGGCCTTTCTACTCCCTCTTTTAACAAAAAAAGTCTGACAGCAAAAGAATCACTGAAAACACAGACATTTAAAAGCCACAGAGAGCTGCAAGACTGAAGAGTGAAATTCTCCACTTCTATAAAATACTGTGGTCTAGATTAACTACACCCCTTAGGACAGAAGCACCTCTGCAATTCCCTTCCCTATTACACCATGTCAGGGAAGATAGGCCCTACCATACTAGAGAACCTCGACTGAGGGATAAAGACAAGAAATTTATAACCATCTTTTTACACAGTTACTTTCAAGTGATGATTTTAAATCATAATTATTTCAAGGTAAACTGTAATGGAGCCTGTATCACAACAACTGTAGATTTAAATACACAAATTACTATGACTTTTAAATTTTAAAAGTTCCCCTGAAGATACTAAGTACAAACAAAAAGTCCAAGATATCGTTTTCTTGATTTTCAGGTTGCCAGTAAAAACCTAGGTCAGTTTTCTGCTGAGACTTGACAAAAGCAAGAGGGAAAAAGACACCATCACATATACACAACAGTACAGCAGCATTAACATTACCACTGACAACAGTACTTTTACATAACTGGTATTTTGAGTCTTCCTTTTTACAGAACAAAGCAGCAGTTGTGCAGTACTGCGATGGCTTAGTTCAACATGAGCAAGATTCAACACAAGTATCTGAATGAAGTTGAGACAGGACAAGAAGCTGTGAAATCTCTCACACCAAAAGGGAATTATTCAGTTACTGAAATGCACAGTATCTGATCATACAGGTGGCGATTATCTGATAAACCCCTGCTCTTCCAAAGAGCTCAACACCACCTGCTTTTTAAGAATGCAGAGACAGAACCCCAAGAGCAGCTTGAGCTACTGCAACTCCCCTCAGTTTCGCAGGAACCGCAGACACCCTGCACATCTACTCATCAGGTGTATTGTTTTGAAACAAGTGGCAGCAACCTTCTCTGGTGTATTTAAAGTACTTTTTCCAAGTTACTTGTAATGAAGCTAGCTTATTGTTCTAACAATCCTAATGAACTACAGAGAAAAACCTGTGCTGTTCTGGATTGGTTTTTTTATTTTTAAACATAGTAACACACTGCAGTGTTACTATGCAAAAAGCCCTTTAAGCTACCTGGACTTTCTGAGATTTAAGATATGATAGGTTCATTTGTAAACCTTCAAAGTACCGTTCTATTAGCCAACTCTGCATGGCTCTTCCTTGGTGCCAACACAGTGCCTGAACTAACCTGAGGTGAAACTCGTTTCACACAGCCAAGAGGCTCTGCTCCAGGATCACAACTCCTCTGCATGAGAGGTCACGTTATGCTGACACGGTTTGAAACAACACCCTACCCAAACAAACCGCACACATTCCTAATGCTTCTTCCCAAGACACAGACACGCACTCTGTCTCTGCCTCAGCCAGGCAGCAGAACCAACAGCCCCTTTATGGACTACCCCAGCCCAAGAGGAAAAAATACGCAACAAACAGACTTTTGCCCTTTGCACAGCACAGGAGGCGAAGGGCTAGGCTCCATGTCACCAGTCGCATTTCCATCACCCGGACATACACTGCAGCCTGGGGATGTCTAGCACTGTATATCCACCTGGATCCCCCAGCACTACTGCCAGGGGGATGTCCGGCACTGTTTATCTGCCTGGATGCCTCCATGCTGCAATCCACGACTCACCAAGCGTGCCCAAGGTGTGCGTGGTCATACACCGTCGGCCCACAGCTGTACCTGCAGAGAGGGGAGGCAAACAGAATCACAGAATTGTTAGGGTTGGAGGGGACTTCTGGAGATCACCCAGTCCAAACCCCTGTCACCTAGAGCAGGTGACACACGAACGCGTCCAGGTGGCTTTTGCATGTCTCCAGAAAGGGAGACTCCACAAGCCCCTGGGCAGCCTGTTCAGTGCTCTGCCACTCTCCATGTAAAGAAGTTCTTCCTCGTGTTGAGGTGAAACTTCTTGTGGTCTAGTTTATGGCCACTGCTCCTCGTCCTGTCACTGGGCACTGCTGAAAAGAGCCTGGCACCATCCTGACATCCACCTTTGAGATATTTATATGTATTGATGAGATCCCCTCTCAGTCCTCTCTTCTCTAGACTGAACAGGCCCAGCTCCAGCAGTCTCTCCTCGCAATAGAGATGCTCCAGTCCCCTAATCACCTTTGTGACCCTTCGCTAGACGTTTTCCAGTAGCTCCATGTCTTGCGAGTACTGGAGCCCAGAACTGGACACAGGAGCTGTTTCCCGACACAAAACCTGTCACCCCCGCCACCCGCACGCGTGCCCGCCGCGCCGCAAGGCGCTACCAGGTCGCCACTCCTTCCGTGGCTAACACGAGCGGCTCCTTGCTCCGGCTCCGGCTGTTGTAAGCCACGATCCCGCTGTCGCGCCCCGCCGGAGGCGCCCACTGCCGCCGCCGCGCCGCGCCCGAGCACCGCCGCGCCCCCG